>JAKKZI010000107.1:0-22675 GCA_037576675.1 Pangasius sanitwongsei | reverse complement strand
CCCCTACTCCCTATACCCTACTCACTACTCACTACTCCCTATACCCTACTCACTACCCCCTACTCCCTATACCCTACTCACTACTCACTACTCCCTATACCCTACTCACTACCCCCTACTCCCTATACCCTACTCACTACTCACTACCCCCTACTCCCTACTCACTACTCCTTACTCACTACTCCCTACTCACTACTCACTACCCCCTACTCCCTACCCCCTATACCCTACTCACTACTCCCTACCCCCCACTCATTACTCCCTACCCCCTACTCACTACTCCCTACCCCCTATACCCTACTCACTACTCCCTACCCCCCACTCCCTACTCACTACTCCCTATTCCCTACACCACACTGTAATTGTTAAAACATTTCGATTGTAATCATCAGAATGTTCTAGATTGATGTGTGACCTCTGCCTGACCTGTGTGTTTTCCTCGCCCGTGTCATTAGCGACGCCGTGGACCGAACACACGCTGCCCATGGTCTCTGTGGTGGCGATGAGCGGAGAAGACTTCCCATTGGTCAGCACACCACCCGTCTGAGGGAAAGTGGGTGGGGTTTATGTAGATGGAGAATTAGAGAAAAAATAGCACTTTAGAAAAAAAGATGAAGAGAGTGTTGGGAAAATTTCCCCCTTCATTTCAGTCAGAGGTTGTTTATTATTATCCGCCGTCACTCACCCATCCGTTGTTGACTCCACCCACTGTGTCTGTTTCCTTGGGAACAAGCACCAGGTAGGTGTCGATACCTTTCTCCATCAGGTACTCGCAGCGCTCTCCTCCGTTCCCCGGCTCCACCTCGAACTCTCCGTGCAGACAATCCATCGTTGCCTGGGAGATGTGTACACGCCTACACACACACACACACACACACACACACACACACACACACACAGGTGTTTAACTACACCTTTCTGTGTTAGACTGAATGACCTTGAGGGGAATAAACTGACCCCGGGATTCCGCCGGACTCCATCTTGTTAGCGACGGTGACGTCAGTGGACCAGACATCAAACTGCCAACGTTTCTGTCCTAAAACTCCGCCCAGAACTGTCCCGGTGTGCACACCCACACGCATGTCCACCTCCGTCTGAGTCTTCTCACGCACGTACCTGAGCACAGGTGAGCACAGGTGAATCACTCAGCACTAATCTAAACCTATCTAATCTAACCTAGTCTAATCTATTTCAAACTAAATTCATTGAATCAGATCTAATCTTCTCACGCATGAACCTGAGCACAGGTGAATCAGTCAGCAGTAATCTAATCCAATCCAATCTAATCTAGTTTAATCTATTTCAATCTAAATGAATTGAATCTGATCTCATTTTCTCATAGACATACCTGAGCGCAGGTGAATCAGTCAGCACTAATCTAATTTAACCCGGTCTAATCTAACCTATTTCATTCTAATCTAATCCAAACTAATCTCACGCATGTACCTGAGCACATGTACATCAGTCAGCATTAAATCTAATCTAACCTATTTCAATCTATTTTTATTGAATCCGATCAAATTTAATTTTCTCATGCGCATACCTGAACACAGGAGAATCAAGTCTAATAATCAAATCTAATTTCATTTAATCTAATCCAGTCTAGTATTCTCATGTATTTACCTAGGAGCAGGTGGATTTAATCTAATCTAACATAATTTAATCTAATGCAACCAAATCTAATCGTCTCATGCACATGCCTTCACATGAACACAGGTGAATCAAGTTAACATTAATCTAGTCTAATCTAATTTAATCTAATCCAGTTTAGTGTAATGTATATTAGCCTAATTTAATCTAATCCAATCTAAGACAGTCTTCTCATGCGCTTATGTGAACACAGATGAATGACTGTCTGCACTAATCTCATCTAATCTATTCTTATCAAATCTAATCTAATTTACTCTGATCTAATCCAATCCAATTTAATATAAACTAATCTCACAGACATCCAGGAACACAATATTTCTATCTCCAAATACATCATTCTCACAATAATGAAATGTAATCTAATCACATCTAATCTACAGCTGTGTGTGTGTGTGAGTGTGTATGTGTGTGTGTATGTGTGGGGGTGTGTGCGTGTGTGAGTGTGTGTGTGAGTGTGTGAGTGTGTATGTGTGTGTGTGTATGTGTGTGTGTGCACTCACGAGATGGCCTTCACCATGGCGAGGCCCATCATGATGGAACAGGCTGCGTGATCTTCACGGTAATCCGGTAATCCACAGATACAGTAATAACAATCACCCAGGATCTTAATGCGCAACTGGTGGTGTTGCTGCTCACACACACACACACACACACACACACATACACACACATATACACACACACACATACACACACACACACACACACACAGAGTGTACATTTATACTGGGTTCCAATCAGAATGAATATTAATATCACCACAGCAGTGTGTGTGTGAGTGAGTGTCTGAGTGTGTGGCTGTGTGTGTGTGTGTGCGAGTGTGTAGTGTGTGTGTGTCTGAGTGTGTGGCTGTGTGTATGTGTGTGTGTGTGTGTCTTACAGCAGCTAGTTTGTCGAAGCGGGCGAAGAGTTCGTTAAGCAGTTTGACGAGTTCCTGAGCGCTGCAGGCCGACGACAACTGAGTAAAACCTACAATATCAGCAAAGAGGATACTGAGAGAGAGAGACAGGGAGAGAGAGAGACAGGGAGAGAGGGAGAGAGAGAGAGACACACACACAGAGAGAGAGAGAGACAGGGAGAGAGGGAGAGAGAGAGAGACAGGAAGAGAGAGACACAGAGAGACAGGGAGAGAGAGAGAGAGAGAGAGAGACAGGGAGCGAGAGACACAGAGAGAGAGAGACAGGGAGAGAGAGACACAGAGAGAGTGAGACAGGGAGAGAGAGACAGGGAGCGAGAGACACAGAGAGAGAGACAGGGAGAGAGAGAGACAGGGAGAGAGAGACACAGAGAGAGTGAGACAGGGAGAGAGAGAGACAGGGAGCGAGAGACACAGAGAGAGAGACAGGGAGCGAGAGACACAGAGAGAGTGAGACAGGGAGAGAGAGACACAGAGAGAGTGAGACAGGGAGAGAGAGACACAGAGAGAGTGAGACAGGGAGAGAGAGACAGGGAGAGAGAGAGAGAGACAGGGAGAGAGAGAGAGAGAGACAGGGAAAGAGAGAGAGAGAGATCTCAGATTAGTTCAAACCATTTTATACTAGGCAACCTACATAGTGTGGTGTGTCTCTGTACCTGTGTGTGTATGTGTGTGTGAGTGTGTGTGTGAGTGTGTATGTGTGTATGTGTGTGTGTGTGTGTGTGAGTGTGCGAGTGAGTGTGTGTGTGTGTGTGAGTGTGCGAGTGAGTGTGTGTGTGTGTGAGTGTGTGTGTTACCTGACGTTCTCATGGCGGTACATGTACATTGTGTTGAATTGTTGAGCCTCTGATTTTTGATTAGCTTCGTTCTTCATTCCCTGCAGCATCTCATCAGCAATGTGCTTCGGCAAAATGGACAACAACAGCTCCTCCTACACACACACACACACACACACACACGGTAACACATCTGGAACATCAACATTTCCCTCAGATGTTTCTGTAAGTTAGTGAGGAAAAACTCAGATGATGAAAATGACTCTGAAATTACACTTAGCATCAGCTACTAAAGGCCAAGTTATACATCTGCGTTGACGTGTATTTGCGACACAGAGAGGAGGATCATGGGTAAACACGGCACGCAGAGACGTTAGCGCGTGGTATATGTGGTGCTGTCTCTGATTGGTTGGCCGGGAGGCGTGTCTGATTTGTCTGATTGTGTTAAAGTAAACTAAAGTGATCGTGACTTACTTCTATACTAGATTAGCTATTTATGCTAGTTAGGCTACTTCCTCAGAGTAACACTAGCCAGCTAGCTCTGTTTAATGCTCTACTTCACGGAGCTATTAGCTAAAATCTCCAGCTTTTATTCAGTAAAACTTTTATTTATATTAAGACTACACTTACTGTAGATTTTTGTGAATTAAATCCAGACTAAAACTAACACTAACCACTAACGACTAAAACATGAGTAAAATTCTGATGTCTTTCCATCAAAACATCAACATTACATTAAATTAGCTGTTAATACGAGCGCTGATTGCTGACGTCAAACGGATTCTTTTGCGTTTTTTGTGATTTTTTTTTTTGGAAATTCACCTAAGATTTGTGAAAAGTGGAAATAATGAGACGAGTGGAACAGAGTGAGTGAGACAAGAGGGAGAGAGGGAGAGAGAGAGAGAGTGAGACAGATGGACAGACGGAGATTTGGGATTGCATGCACACAGCACGCTTGTCTCTAGAGCGTCGTTGCCATGGCGATGTGAAACGGCTCGCTGCGCTCTGATTGGTCGCTGAGTCTCCGGCGGCATTCTGGGAGTTTGACGCAGAGGAAAAAAAAAGAATCGGCAAACTTGAGGGAGGAGGAGGAGGAACGGAGATATAACACGTCTCTCTCTCTCTCACACACACACACACACACACACACTCCACAGGGACGGTGTCTGGTGGTGTGTGTGTGTGTGTGTGTGTGTGTGTTGTAATGGGATCATCAGGAAACAAATGAGGACACAGTTGGTGAACATATCACAGTAATGAGCTGTGTGTGTGTGTGTGAGACGCACTGGAAATATTTTACAAGCAGTTTACAACAAACACCAATAACACTGTGTGTGTGTGTGTGTGTGTGTGTGTGTGTGAGTAAATAAGAATAATAAAATGAAGAGTAATTATTAATATATTTTACCATTAGTTTATTAATGTAAGACCCACATCAGGAAATAAGTTTAATTAATAAACAAATTAATAAACAGCGAATTAAACAAAGCACAGTGTGATCCTGCCACTGTGTGTGTGTGTGTGTGTGTGTGTGTATATGTGTGTGTGTGTGTGTGTGTGTGTGTGTGTATATGTGTGTGTGTGTGTGTGTGTGTGTGTATATGTGTGTGTGTGTGTGTACCTGTTGTTGGCTCTGTTCCTCCAGTGTGAGTCGAACCTCCAGCGACTGTTTGGCTTCCAGAAACGCCGTGCGATATTTACGATCAGCCATGAAATACGACATCACACCCACAACCACAGCGCCCAGGTACAGCATCACGTTAGCCACCAGCTACACACACACACACACACACACACACATTTACACATTTAAAACACGCAGATACATTATCGTTTCTATAGTAACAGCTCATTCACAGGCTCCTGTACGGCGGATGCTCCACATAAAGAAATTAAAAAACTTGTGTAATCATTGATATGATGAAATTCTCTGTAAGGAGAAATGTGTTGATGTAACATGTAAGGAAGGAGTCTCCAGTGTCAGCGCTTTGTAGCAGTCAGAGGTGAAGCTGTAACTTTAAGTTTTCCGACATCTTCGGGACAGAGGAGTTTACGCTTCTTTGCGGTTTCTCGCTCATTATTTTTGTCTTATTGACTTCAAGAGAGAGAAAAAAGAGACTCTGGTGAGGGAACGACTGTTTACAGCTGCTATAACGTAAGCGACAACAGGAACTAACTTGTTTCTCAGACAATAAATGCAACTGTAAACTGATAAAAAGTATGAGGTGGTGTTCTTTATTAAATAAAAATGTTAATTGCTGTGGTATAAGAGGAATAAAACACTTGGGGACGTGCTGTTAGAGGAAGCAGGAAAATACCATGTCATGAGATTATTTTCTTATAACAGCACGGCCCATTGAGCTTTGTGTGTGTGTGTGTGTGTGTGTGTGTGTGTGTACCTGTCGGACCAGTATGGCGCTCTGGAGGTTCACCTGCCACCTCAGTGTGATGACGACGGCGAGCAGGGCCGTGTGTACGCTGCATGTGATGGCTGCCAGTATGAGGATGTGTGTGAGCGGCAGCGGCATGGTGAGGAACAGCGAGAAGGTGAAGAAGGTCTGCCACCCGACGGCGTCGCTCGCCTCGTTAAACCCGGCGAAGTTAAATCCCACGTAAAAGAGCACGTGCAGAGTAATGAGGATCCACAGCGTGAACGGCACGGTGTGGCGCATCACGACCTCCGGCAGCACGCGGAACCTGCAGAAGACGTACAGCACCATATCTGCCCCGAGCCCCGCCGCCGCCGCCGCCACCGTCGCCACCTTATCCCCCGAGTACACGACGGCGCACATCACGATCACGTAGCAGTTAAAAAGCGCCGCGAAGACCAAGAGGACAAGCAGCGTCTCCTGCCGCTGGCGCCGGAAGTACGTCTGGTACACCCTCTCGAGGGACGCCGGCGAGAAGGACAGCCGCAGAAAACGCGGAACGCACGAGAACCCGTCTGATCGCGGTGTCATCACGTCATGCGCTTTCACAGGAGGCCTGGCGTCCTCCGCAACGGCCACGGAGCACTCGTTCACGTTGTAGAGCGACATCGAATCGGTTCAAAACGAATCGGTCCTTTCTTCAAAAGAAAAACGTCCAGATGTCCAGCGTCGTCACAGATCGAGCTCCAGTTTCTGGAACATCGTCCGTCAATCGATGAGGCCGAACTGAGAACCCGAGAGAACCGTAAACCAGGGTGTCATTATGATGCGCTAGAAAATCGGGTCATCGTGTACCAGTCTGATGTTCTCCATCATTCTCTTGATAGAACTGTGAAAAAGATCACAAAACGATGTCAGTAGAGACGGAGAAGCTTTCTCTAGGAGAACCCTTAAAGATTCTGCATCCTACAACAAAGTGGTTCCTTTTCACAAACAGCTTCCAAGTAGAACCTCTCAAAGAACCACAAAGAACCCCAAAGAACCCTGTTAGGTCCATTTGTGTTTTCAGTTTTGCACTGGAGCTACAGATCTAATGTAGCTAACCAATAATGGAAGCTTATGGCCTCCAGATTAGCATCGTGCACTAAACCTGCACTTTAGAACCGAAAAGCTCGGCTTCTGTTTTTTCCGTGAACACGTCTGTAAACTCGCGACTCCTGAGGGACGGCTGTTGCTACTATTGTTTAGAGAGAAAGGTATTTTTACACAAGTTGATGTTCCATCTACGCTCCGGAGGTGCACTGTAGGAGAAAGGGGGCGGGGTTTTGTGTACCATGACCGTTTCTGGGTCGTAAAAATGTTTATAAAAGTAGCGTGAAATAAAGAAACGGACGAAATTCTAGACTAATCACAGACCCAGAAACACTTTTAAACATTACACACTGCACCTTTAAAGCAGACGTTTATGCACAAACGCTGTGAAACAAACTAAAGCCTATAAATGCTTACGCTACCTGATAGCTACATTAACCCTGTAGAAATGAACGAACCAATCAGATTTTCAGGATTTCTCACAGAGCTGAACAATCTTCAGTAAAAAGCATCACATGAGGGAAATCATCTACAAGAGCAAAACTAGAACACGTCGTTAGGAAACATGATAAATAGTGAGAGTATTATTTATATATTTCAGTGATAAATTACACATTATACATCTCTGCTGAGATACAGTAATCTTTTTTAACTTATAATATAATATACAATTAGCAGTTTTCCAATGAAATATAATCTCACACACACACACACACACACACAGATAAATACTCACCTCTGCTGTGAAGTGCTTTAACTCCAAACGAATCATTTTCTCCTTTTAATTCTGTATTTATCTCATTATTTTCCTGAAAAGGTTTTAAAAATATATTTATATCCGAACCCAGGGAGCGTCCTCTGGTCGTTGTGAGGTAAATAAGTCTCTCTGTCTCTCTCTCTCTCTCTCTTTCTGTCTGTCTCTCTCTCTCTCTTTCTGTCTGTCTGTCTCTCTCTCTCTCTCTCGCCTTCATGTCATGTGAGACAGTGTTGCTAAACTAAACGGCAGGTTGCTAGTGTGTGTGTTCGCTCAGGAGAGTTAGGAACATCCCAAGGAACAGGCTTTATGATACACACACACACACACACACACACACACACACTTGTTACACAGTGTGTACAAGTCATTACATACAAATCATTTTCCACCCTATTAACCATTATTTGTTCGTTCATAAATGATTCATTCATTATGAACGACTCATTTAAGTGAATGAAGTGAATCAGTTCAGAAGCACCAACAGGTTAAACACTAACATGCTATGAGCCGAGCCTCGTTTCACACGATTCCTTCCCCGAGTGTGAACCTGAACATTACACTTCACTTTTCCTCTTAGAAAAATATAGATAAAATATCTGAACATGATTCAGTGTCATTTGAGTTCATATCTAATTCACGATTCTTTGGATTAAATGAAACTCTCAGTGTTTATGATTCTTATTAAGAGTCTTATTCAGTGTTTATGATTCATGTTGATTCTTATTCAGTGTTTATGATTCATATTGATTCTTATTCAGTGTTTATGATTCATGTTGATTCTTATTCAGGGTTTATGATTCATGTTGATTCTTATTCAGTGTTTATGATTCATGTTGATTCTTATTCAGTGTTTATGATTCATATTAAGAATCGTACTGTTTATGATTCTGTGTTATTTATTTCTCTTTTCAAAAGTCTTTTTTTTTTCAGGATGACTTCAGAGGCATCACAGTTTTAGGCAACAGTTTTAATTAACCTTTATTTATTTTCACACACCATCACTTACAGATGTTCCTTTTCTTCAGACTATAATTCCATTTTGTAGTTAAAGCAAATCCTAAATGTCTTCCTGTTCACGTTTTCTGTTCCTTACATAGTGTATGGCGTAATGGAGCTCCCTGCCCTGTCTGGTGTTTGTCACTATTCAGTAACATCCAGAGAAACTCCTCCTGCTTTTTTCTGAGCCATTTATGAATAATTCAGTATAAATTTTGTGTAAATGTTTTCATGAAAACTCACGTGTGTGTTTGTTCATAAACGCCAATCAGCCATAAATTACTAAGCACATTCACAGCACTGATGATTACATTCAGCCACGCCCACAAAGCGCCATAAAAGGTCGCAGAGACCTGAAAACAACAAAATGGTGGCTAAACAGTGAAAGAGCACGTCCTAAGTGTGGAATGTGCTAAAGTAACTTCCAGTAAAGCAGCTCAGCCACTGCAGCACGTCGGCTAACTAACGCTGCGTTCAAGTTGTAATGACGTCATTTCCCAAGTGGAGAAAAAAAACACAGACGCCTCCATGAAAGTGTGTGTTTTGTTTTATGTGAAAAGGTGATAAAAAGCAGCCTTCATGCAGCATTTTGGACTGAAATCGCAGCACAGCAACAACAGCGAAGTAGTTTAGCAACAAGCTAGCTGGCGTAACGTAAGTGATAACTCTAATGTTGATGATTATCTTTTCAGATCAGTGATTAGTACGGTCAGTGTTATAGATTTAACACTGTGTGTGTGTGTGTGTGTGTGTGTGAAGTGATCTAAAACCAATACGGCTATAAACTTATTTAAACGCTGGGAAGCGGAACTTTCCACTGTTCGCGCCGTGTGCCGCCATGTTGATGACGTCACACCGTAACCAGGGAAGGAGGCGGCGGTTGAGAAGACTACCCCAAGCTGACGAGCTGAAATTTAAATTTACATTTAAGGTCGAGGGGGTGTTTCGGTGGTTTTTACCGGTTGTAGGTGGAGAACTACAAGTTCATCTCACCTTCCTCCTTTTATAGGGTGCCATTATTTTTGCCCTTGTTGAACTTATTTGTCTTAATTTATGGATTTGCTTTAAAAAAAACAAAACGAGTTTTATAAAATGTTCATTAAATAGGTGTGTATGTATATATACTGTATATACACACACACACACAGAGCAGTTTTACTTCACTCTTCCTCCACATGGGGGCGCCACAGACTGATCTCTCTATCTCTCTCTCTCTCTCTCTCTCTACCTATAACATATAATGTGGTGTGAATAATAACCACTCCGCGTGTGTTTGTGTGTGTGTATAATTTATTTTTTTATTGAAAGATTTCCTCCACTGAGGATTACACTTTATTAAACCACACGAAAAAGACTGGAGTGAGACGTGTGACAGAAAATCAATGTGATCCGGACAGAAGTAAACACAGTAAACATTCAGTGCGTCATTGACAATTAAAAAAAAAAAAAATTACAAAGAATATCACAGAAAAGGTTGGCATAAAACATTCATCCCATGTCTAGTTTAACAATTTATTTGTTTTGTTTTTAAGAGCAGAAGTCAGCTTGTGGATTACCCAGTGTTTCATGGCTGTGTCCCAAATCACTCCTTCTTCCCTTCATCAGTGCACTACATGTCCTTTAGGGACTCAGCCATTAATATCCACTACACAGTAAGTGCACTAACTAGGGCATAGGAGCCAAATTTCTACATTCCAATAAGATGCATAAATAAATGACACCTACACACTATCTAGTGCACTACATATCCAATAGAAGGATGATTTAGGATTCAGATTTGTATTTTCTATAACCAGTGCACTATTAAACCCAGGATTCAGTTCATTCCTCTCTATATGGCTCCTACACCCTATCTAGTGCACTACATGTCTCTTAGGGAGCCATTTTGGATTGAGGATTCACGTACACTACATGTCCCCTATGTGGACCCTTACTCGCTATATAAGTGCACTACATAGGGCGTGACGTGACACTTATACTAATGAGTCATTAGGGATTCAGATTTTAAACTGAAGTGCATCTTATGTACCCTATGTAGTGCACTTATATAGCGAGTAAGGGTCCACATAGGGGACATGTAGTGTACACGAATCCTCAATCCAAAATGGCTCCCTAAGAGTGGTCATATTAACTGCTAGGGCTGGATCTCAAATCACCCTACTTCCTATATAAGTGCACTACATAGGGTGTGCCGTGACACTTCCACTAATGAGTCAATAGAGATTCAGACTTTTATGACCACACATTACACATGTAAGTTTAGTAAGTTTAGTAAGTTTAGTAAGTTTAGCGCCGCCCTGCTGGTCAATGTGGTGATACTTTTAACTCTTAAGCTGCCTATTAAGTGCACTATATAGGATAACAACTCTAGTGCCCTTTGTAGTGCACTATATTTTCACAACGCATATCCATTGTTTAGCTCATCCTTAATAAAATCAATTAAACAATTCAAAATTAATTGAAGACACATTATTTGATAAGGCTGAATCCCAAATGGCTTGCGAGTTCAATTCCCTCCCTACACCCTAGGTAGGGTATAAATAATCTTCCCATCTTCCCTAAAATATCCAATCAGGAGACATTTGGGATTCAGCCTGTAGTAAGTGAATGGATTGGATTATAGCGCCGCCCTGCTGGTCAGAGTGCACTACACAGGGAACTCTCTCAACATGATACAACGAGGTACAGAAGGCCAAAGGTCATCAGTGTGTGTGTGTGTGTGTGTGTGTGTGCTGGGGGGACGTCAGTGGGGGTAGTGCGGCGTGTTGATGTGCTGGTGGAAGGGTGTGTGTGTGTGTGAGTGTGTGTGTGAGCCGTACAGCAGTTCGGCGGGCGTGGCGCTCAGGCCGGGACACAGCGGCTCGTGGTTACTCAGCACCGTGGACAGATACTTCACTTCCTCCGTCAGTCTCTTCACTTCCTTCCTCAGAGCGGCGTTCTCCTTCTCCAGATTCTCACTCTCCTACACACACACACACACACACACACACACACACACACACACAAGATGTCAGAAAACTTACAGCTTTACCTCCGACACTGGAGACTCCTTCCATCAATATTACACTGTAAATGTCTCCTCAAGAAATATCACCCTTTTTTTTTTATCCATTTATTATTATAATAATACACCATATAAGTTCCAGTGAATGAGCTGTTACTATAGAAACGGTAACGGGAGGCCAACATAAATGCACACTACTTAGTGGACTGCATGTTAGCATTAGCATTTAGAAGTTGAACATGATAATCTCTGTAACATAAACAGAAAGATTATTTAGAAAATTGGGATCTAGTTTGATAAAAATTAAAGCTGAGAATGTAATGTTAGCATTAAAGTAGGTCATTAGCATGAAAAGATCAAGGGCTAGTCGACGGCAGATGAGTGCGACAGTGACATTTTACGGTAAGATGTTGGAGGTGAGTTGTTTTGTTCTATTTGGAGGTGTGAAAAACACACGGGGTAGAACGAGCGATAAAAAGGCATCGGTGCTCCCACTACCCTGCGGCGTAGCCTTCCAGTTAGCGTTAGCGTTAGCCTTCTGGTGTTTGGGGTTTACCCTCTGTGAGTGACGCAAGTCAATCATCACTCATCCATGTTTTACGAGAAATGACATTTGACTCGTCCCCCCGCGACCCACACTGACATGCTGAGGAGTACTACAGGAAACGTGTCATATGGAGGGAAATTACAGCTTCCTGTTTATCACTCACAGACTGAGAAGAGACAAACCACAGTGTGTGTGCTCTCAAAAATTCACACACACACACACACATGGCCTTCATTTATATTTGACACACACATATATGATACAAAATATGTATGATACATTTTTAAACGTTTAAATATTTTAAATTGCAGAAGTTTCACACTTTAACATCAGACGTCCTGAGGGAACGTTAACTCGCAAAAATCTCCTCACATCGTGTGCTGTTATTTTTAAAATCAGATCAGCCACAGCACATCATATGGCGTTTTTCCCAGCATGACTCTCTGACTAGCCCCGGTTATCAGATGAGAAATGCTACGTGTTGACATCCGTTAGCAGAAACGCAATTCTCTCTAATCTGATTAGCCTGTGTGCGTGGTATTAGCCTCCCACTAGCCTCTCGTTCAGAGGAAACCGGAATCTGAGGCTCGCTGTTGAGGTCGAGGACACGCTGGTAGATTACTGAGAAGTGACCGACGGGGAATTTAAGCCTCCTGTAGTGTGTACTTCTGAATAATAAAGCATCCCATTAGCATTAAATCTACAGGCCTAATATTTACATTTACTCATTTTGCAGACAGTTTTATCTAAAACAAAAACCTCCTGAGATAACTTTACCTACCTTGCAAAAACCTCCACTTGTAACTTTAACTAACTATCATAAATCGCCGGAGGTAACTTTAACCTTCAAGCAAAAACATCCTGAGGTAAATTAAACTAGCTAGCAGTAATCTTCTGAAGTAACTTCTACTAGTTAGCAAAAATATCATAATGTAAATTTAATATCTTTAACTAGCTAGCAAAAACCTGCGTGAGGTCAATTATCTAGCAAAAAACCCTCATGAGGTAAATTTAACTAGCTAGCAGAAACCTTGTGAGGTAAATTTATCTAGCGAAAACCCTCGTGAGGTAAATTTAACTAGCAAAAACCCTCATGAGGTAAGTTTAACTAGCAAAAGCCTTTGTGAGGTAAGTTTAACTAGCAGAAACCTTGTGAGGTTGTGAGGTAAATGTATCTAGCAAAAACCCCCGTGAGGTAAATTTAACTAGCTAGCAGAAACCTTCTGAGGTAAATTTATCTAGCAAAAACCCTCATGAGGTAAAGTTTAACTAGCAAAAACCCTCATGAGGTAAATTTATCTAGCAAAAACCCTCATGAGGTAAGTTTAACTAGCTAGCAGAAATCTCCTGACGTAACTTTATCAAGCAGAAACCCTAGTGAGGCAGATTTAGCTAATCTCTTGAGGTAAATGGTCTAGCAAAACCCCCCATGAGGTAAATTTATCTAGCATAAACCTCCTGAGGTAAATTTAACTGGCTAAAAAAAAATCTCGTGCTGTAAATTTAGTTATTTAGCAAAAAGCTCCTGAGGTAAATTTAGGCAGGTTATTTACATGCTTCCAACGACAGCAGGGTGTGTGAGACACAGTGGTCCGCTTCACATCGGAGAGAGTGAAAGGACATGAGTAATAACACTCCTACACACACACACACACACTCACACACACACACACACTCACACACACACACACACACAGTGAAATTCATGTCAGCCTCAGACACTCTGTATTAAGATATATATCCTATAATGTATATTATTATACAGAATATAAAGGTTGTTTGTATCTACACTTTTATTATCAAGTAAAACGCTCTGAATGACAAGACTGATGCTGAGTGGGGTAGGATGGTGGGGTAGGGAGGGGTAGGATGGTGGGGTAGGGTGGGGCAGGATGTAGCAGAGGGGCTTGGTTGAGTGGGGTGGGGCAGGTTGGAGGACAGCTAACTGTTACAACTGTATACACTGACACTGTTGCAAAGCACTGACACTGGAGACTCCTTCCATAAATATTAAATAAATGTCTTCTTAAAGAAAACTTCACCACGTATCGACGATCTGCCTATTATCAGCGGAGCGTCCGCCGTACACGTCCCTGCGATCGATCCGTTGCTATGGAAACGATAACATATTAGAACGAGCGCGTTAATATAAACCTGTCAATGGAAATTAATCAACACCTTCTAACCAATCGGAATGCAGAACAGCATAAAACCACATAAACAGTGAGTCAGAATTTATAACCGTGCTGTTTTTACCTCAGAGACGGTGTGAGAGTAATAATAAAGACCGTGACTAACAGAGCCGAGAGGGTTTTTTTTTTTTTTTTTTAATTTTTCTGTTTCTGAAGTGGAGAAAAATATTCAGAGAGTTGCTGAAGTGTCGAGTTCTGTAACGAGACACGATCGTGTGGTTTGTCACGCGATGTTTCCCGCCCACGCCATCTAATTAATGCCAGAAACGGAGGCAAAAACACGAGCGAGTGTGAAATTCGACAGAAGCCATGACGCATCGCCACATGCTCAGCGCAGAGCCATGTAAATATACGAGCTGGACAGCAGCGTTAGCCTCGCTAACCTCGTTAGCTTCACGTGCACGAGCGTCGATCTGATACACAACATGTCCGTTCTCATTATTCCTCTGTTCAGGTTCTGTTCCCAAACATGTTGTGTAATTTGTGTGTGTGTGTGTGCGCGTGCGTGTGTGGGTGTGTGTGTGTGTGTGTGCGTGTGTGTAGGTTCTCACCAGGTGCAGACTGTCTGCTTTCTGCGTTTGTCTCATCCTGCTCTTCTGAGCCGCGATACGATTCTTCTCCCTCCTCATCACTTTCCTCATGTCGTCTGCTGAGCCCTGGAGTAAGGTCAAAGGTCAATCATGTATTAGGCTAATCTGGACATTTTGAACACGCTTAGCAACTCAACATGCTAACCACAGAGTTTTTTTTTTTTTTTTCGGAGAAAAAGTTCCTCAGAGAACACTTGTGTAAAAGAGTGAGCACTTTAGCTTATAGTTTTAGTGCTAATCGTTAGCATACTAGCAAAAAAAAAATTGTTACTATATAATATTACAGCTGATATAATAATATAATATTATTGCTAGTTTACTAAAATGACCACAGAATGTTATTGCTAGCTAAAGTTACCACAGAATATTGCAAGAAAGCTAGCTAAAATGACTAAAATGACCACAGGACGTTATTGCTAGCTAAAAACGGTTTGTATGCAGATGCGGAATGCTAATACTAGTGAGCCATTTCAGTATTAGCTAAACTAGCCACTTAGCTGGCTAATTTTGTGTAGTTAGCTTTCTTGCAAACTTGTTATATATATATATATATAACCTGAAAACTCTGATTAGCTTATCTTATTTACAAAAGGATATTATCTTTGTCAAAAGTAATCTATGCTACATCGGGGGTCAGTAATCAACGCTAGTCAGCTAGCTCAGGCGTAAAATGACACATTTGTTCAATAAAGCTGTATTAACTATAATGTTTTCTGGTGACTAGCATCATTATTAGCATCGCTAGCAGAAGTAAAACAGCAGAAAATAGTTTCTGTTTGCAAACTGATGAATGAGTTGGTTGTGAAAGTGGGACAGAATGTGTGTGTGTGGGCGTGTGTGTGTGCGTGTGTGTGTGTGTGTGTGCGTGTGTGTGTGTGTACAGGATGTAACGTTGAATGAAGGCTAGTAGGACACAGCTAACACAGTTAGCAAAGCTGAGCAACATCGGCATTGCTAGCAAACGGATATGTAACAGTGTGTGTGTGTGTGTGTGTGTGTGAGTGAGAGAGTGTTAGCATAATGATGAATGAAAGTTAAGCCCTAGTTAACATGGTTAGCAATATTAGCATTGTTAGCGGTTTGTGTTTTTCAGTGTGTTGTCCGTAACGGCACTTTCACTATCACTAACCACCATCCTGCTGTCTCTCTCTCCATCTGTCTGTCTCTCTCCATCCTGCTGTCTCTCTCCATCCTGCTTTCTCTGTCTCCATCTGTCTGTCTCTCTCCATCCTGCTTTCTCTCTCTCCATCTGTCTCTCTCCATCCATCTGTCTGTCTCTCTCCATCCTGCTTTCTCTCTCTCCATCCATCTGTCTCTCTCCATCCATCTGTCTGTCTCTCTCCATCCTGCTGTCTCTCCATCCTGCTGTCTGACTCTCCATCTGTCTGTCTCTCTCCATCCTGCTTTCTCTCTCTCCATCCTGCTGTCTGTCTCTCCATCCTGCTGTCTGTCTCTCTCCTCATCTGTCTGTCTCTCCATCCTGCTGTCTCTCCATCCTGCTGTCTGTCTCTCCATCCTGCTGTCTCTCTCTCCATCCATCTGTCTCTCTCCTCATCTGTCTGTCTCTCTCCATCCATCCATCTGTCTCTCTCCTCATCTGTCTGTCTCTCTCCATCCTGCTGTCTCTCCATCCTGCTGTCTGACTCTCCACCTGTCTGTCCAACTCACTCTCCATCCTGCTGTCTCTCTCTCCTCATCTGTCTGTCTCTTCATCTGTCTCTCCACCTTTCTGTCTCTCTCTCCATCTCCATCTCAAAGGTTGTGTGTATGAGTGTGTGTGTGTATGAGTGTGTGTATGTTTATGAGTGTGTGTATGAGTGTGTGTATGTTTATGAGTGTGTGTATGAGTTTGTGTGTATGAGTGTGAGTGTGTGTATGAGTGTGTGTGTGTGTGTGAGAGAGTGTGTATGAGTGTGAGTGTGTTTATGAGTGTATGTATATGTATGAGTGTGTGTATGAGTTTGTGTGTATGTGTGTGTGTGTGTGTATTAGTGTGTGTGTGAGAGAGAGAGAGAGATAGAGGTATGTGGAAGAGGTTCAGCAGTAAGGTGCTGTCCCTTTAGAGTAATGGAATGAATGAACAAACTCACGTGGAGTGATGGAGAGATAAAAAAAAAAAGTTGAAAAATTTGGAAGACTAGGTTGTGCAAGAGAGAGAGAAAGAGAGAGAGAGAGAGAGAATAAAAAGTGCACAGAGACGTGCATGCACCCGAAACGAGAGAAACATAAACAGAGAACAGAGAGAAAGAGAGAGAAAGAGAGAGGGATGATGATGGAGGGATGATGAAGACTCGTACCTGTTTGTGTCCTGGTGATGGAGATTTGGTGTAGCCGGTATCATTACTGTCAGAACCCTGAGCCATACCACTCTTTTCTTCTCTTTAATCCTGCGCTCTCTCTCTCCTCTCTCTCTCTCTCTCTCGCTCTGTCGCTTTTTTGCTCTCTTCCTTGCTCTCTCTCTCTTTCTCCTCCACCGAGTGTGTGTGCAGAGAAGTGTGTTGAGTCGAGCACAGTTCAATGCTTAATGCGCAGTAACAGTTCCTCCTCCTCTCTCTCTCTCTCTCTCTTTCTCTGTCTGTCTATCTCTCGCTCTTTCTCGAATTAGTGGTGTGTGTGATGTGGTCTAACTTAGAAAATCTCTCACTCGCGACTGGAAGTCATGTGACGCCTGGAAACTTTGCATTATAAAAAGACAACAAAACCCCAGAAATAGTCCAGACAAAGAAAACAGAGTAAACGAAAACAAAGGATTTTTTTTCTTTCATGTCCGTAAAAAAACACAATTATTCAAATTAGATTTTTTTTTTTTTTTTTTTTGCAAATGACAGCCAGTTCACGCTGCTGATTTGAATTTCCAGTCATCACATTCTGGAGTTTTCTTTTTTCTCTCCTCTGAAATAAACTACAATAATAATAATAATAATAATAATAATAATAATAATACATGATTTTATTAACGATCTAAAAATCATTTAAATATAAAAGTAGCTAATGACAAATCTACAGTCTGTACTCATTACTGAATTAACTGTAAATTATTCCGATTAAAATTACACATCCTTCAAAAACTATTAAACGATAAAAATCTTCAACATCAGCTGATGTCCCATCGTTACGCTAATCTTTTACGCACATAAACAGACAAACAAAAAAACTTGACATCATGCTAACTTCTTTTTCTGTTTACTCGATTTGTTTGATTAGCTTTCATCTGTGATCACACGTAAAAAACTTTCACAGCTGGATTTTATTACTAGTTAATCGTGCACTAATACCTGAATTAATACTTATTTCATTGTTAACTAATCACGAGCTAACCTTTACTACGAAATCGTGCGTGAATAACGACCACCTTAAATTAGCTAAAGTATTTGTTGTATTTCTAAATCCATTTCTTTGATTAGTGTTCAAAGCTTTATTATTATTATTATTATTATTATTATTATTACACACACAGTAAAAACTATGACGCCATTTTGTTTGAGGAAGTCACGTGAAATTCAACAGTGTACATTGGAAACATTTAACCAGCCTCTTTGCCTAGCTACTCATAGCTATAGCTAGCTAATATTTGTTTTGTTTTGTTTTTTTTCCCTGCAAGCCAAAAACCAGAAAATATCATCTGAGGTGTGTGGAGTTGAAAACACACACACACACACACACACAAAGATAAACAATCCTTTTGAATTGTACTCAAGTGAAAGTTAAAAAAAAGTTTTAAACGTAGTCAAGAATTAAAAATGAAATGTTTTTACCAGATGAAATGAAGTTAATGTGATGTTTTCGTGTGAAAGGTCATTTTTATTATTTATCTAAAACATCGTTCAGTCTCTGTAAGTTTGCAATAATTACCTTCAGTTCGCCCGCCATTTTTTTCAGAAAATATGACATCATTTCCTGTAAGGGAGCGTAGCGAGCTTCGATGCTCCCTGGTTTTTGCGGTGCATTGTGGGATTTCTAGGGAGCGAAGGTTCCAGGCAATGGAAAGCTTCTGCGATTGAGACAGAACTTAAAATGGCCGCCGCCCTGATCAGCGCCCTGACTACTATATAACTGGCCTATATTCACAAACACACACACACACACACACACACACACATTTAGCTACTCAGACGCTAATCTGAGCCCGTGTGAGATTTCTCTAAGGAGGTCCAAATAAAAATAAAACGTAAAAAGTAATTATTTTCTTGGAAATGTAATTAAGTAAGAACAATTTCATTAAAACACACGTAAAGTCACGGCAAAATAATACGTAAGTTTAGTAGCTACTCACGTACTGGTAACTTAACGCTAGTTCGGGTCACTTCCTGCATCCGGGTCGAGTGAGAACCGGGGCGTGAACAAACCGCCGCTGAGAGCTCGAATATGCGCACGCCACAGCTGGAAGAAACATCAGGAACGTGTGTGACGTTACATGTGCATTGTTGCGTTGTTGCGTAGCGCAAGGTTCGGAAGGTTTAAATGCGAAACAGTTTGTCGTTTCCTCTTCATCAACTCTTGTCTGTCAAAATGGAGTAGAAACTACGGAAGCTTGAGAAAATGTTACGCAGATTTGTCTGGAAGTTGCAACATTTTTTTTTCTTAAATCTCATAATTGCGAGTTATTTTTACACAAACGTGACTTTTTTCATCACGGTAATTACGTTAATATTAATATCAAACAACTGCTTCTGTTTCCACGAATCGCACCGTAACAATTTTTTGTCAATTTTTTTTCTTCAGAAAAGTCGCAATTGTGAGATAAATCAGTGTAACGCTAACGCTAACACTAATGCTAATGCTAACGCTAACACTAATGCTAACACTAACACTAATGCTAACTTTAAATCAGTGTAATGATGCCGAAGGCTTCGACTGCTACACGACTTCTCCTAACATCGTTTCGGTGTCATAACAGAATTCGAATTCAGAACCACAAGAATTAGCTTTTATTTAGATACCATCATCTCCAGAAGTATTGGCACCCTTGGTATAAACAGGTATGTTTAGGATATTAGCTTGAAATGAATTTGCTTAAATTGCAGAGAACGCTAAACCTAAATCTAAATTCTATTAAATCTAGTAAAATGTGTCAGAAATATTGGCACCCCTGCATTTCGTAATTTGTGCAACCACCTATTGTGTTCCTATTTATTTATTTATTAAATATCAAACACTTTGGGGTCCACCTCACAGAAGACCTCTCATGGACAACACACACAGACATCTTGGTAACAAGGGTGCACACACACCGGTGTCTCTACCATCTACGACATCTGGCCAGGTTGAAGGTCTCTCACAGGGTGCCGAAGGTTTTCTACACTGGAGCTGTGGAGAATATTCTCACCTCAGAGGCACTATGGTCCAGGACCTGAAGTTGCTGTCCAGAGTGGTGAGGACAGTGGAGAAGACCATCAGGACTTCTCTCCCATGCACCACAAACATCTCCAACCCGCGATGTAGGACCAAGTCCAGGAGAATTGTAGAAGACTTTCACCACCTTGGAAACAGTATCTTCTCAGTTTTCCCATCAGGGAAGCGCTACCAGATCCTGAGAAACAACACAGAGAGAGTCAGGAGGAGCTTCTACCCTCAGACAATCTGGAGAGAGTCTGCTATTCCTGCCTCACACACACACCACCAGGACACACACACACACACACTCTCTCTACACGCTGTACAGCTCTGTATATATGTTCTATTTATATATATTCATATTCTATACTTTACATTCCTCTATAGGCTCCTAATTTTTTTTATCTACTAAATTTGATTTTATTGTATTACGTGTGTCTGGAGGTCGTTGTTGCACTGTGGGACGAGGAAGGAAGGAAAAACATTTCACTACATTACATCACATGTGTGTAGTGTGGATGTGATAATTAAGGAACCTTGAAAGAACCTTGAATGAACCTTGAACCTGTTTCTCTTCCTCTGTTCTAGCAGGTTTATGGTTTATGTTGGATGAGGAGATGGAGATGATATACTGTATATTACATAATGTTGGGATTGTGGGACACACACACACATCACACACACACACACGACCACACACACACACACACACACACACACACCAGGACACACACCTCTCACACACACCAGGACACACACACAACACGGCACGCACCACATACACACACCATGACACACACACACCACACACACCACACACGACCACACACACACACACACACCTCTCACACACACCACACACGACCACACACACCAGGACACACACCTCTCACACACGCCACCACACACAACACGGCACGCACCACATACACACACCATGACACACAAACACCACACACACCAGGACATACACCACCACACACACACACCATCACACACACCAGGACATACAACATGACACACACCAGGACACACACCATGACACACACACACACCAGGACACACACAACCACACACACACACACCACAACACACACTGACACACAGCGCGACACACACCAGGACACACACCAAGACACACTACGACACACACCAGGACACACACCAGGACACACACCAAGACACACCAGGACACACACCAGGACACACACTACGACACACACTACGACACACACTACGACACAGTGCGTGCAGGATGACGGAGGCCGTCTCCCCGTCTGACCCCGGCTCACGCTGAAGGAGTTTCTGCAGAGCAGCCATGAGGGAAAAGTGAGCGGAAAACATGCAAAGCGCCTGGTTTCAGTTACTCGCCGTGGAAATTTCTTTCAGCTCGAGTTTTTTCTGAACTTTTAGAAAGAAAAGATGAAATTAGAGTTTGGGTTTTCCTGAGCTCTGATCGAAAATCACGTCTCGAGACGTCATTACGGGGAAGAAAGAGGGGGAGAAAGAGCGTGTAGTGTTACAAGTGTTTATTTAATAATTTTAAAAAATGTGAGACAGAGAGAGAGAGACATAGAGAGAGAGAGAGAAAAAATAAAGAATGAAAGAGAGAGACAGAGACAGAGAGAGGGAGTGAATGCGATATACAAATAGAGAGAGAGAGAGAGAGAGAGAGAGAATAAACAATGAATGAGACACAGAGAGAAAATAAAGAATGAAAGAGAGAGAAGAAATTGAGAAAGAGAGAGAAAATAATGAGAGAGAGAGAGAGAGAGTTCAGACGGTAAACACAATGTGAGTGAGAGTACATGAGCACAAAGGTCATCAATGTGTGTGTGTGTGTGTGTGTTAGATGCGGGTGTTTCCCCACAGCGTGTGTGTGTGTGTGTGTGCAGTATATATACCAGCAGCTGCACTGTGTCATGCTTCATGAGTTTGCTGGAGTGTGATAACATCACCTGTGTGTGTGTGTGTGTTTTCTTGCCTGCAGTTACTGACAGTGATGCACCATGCCCACTGATACACACATACACACACACACACTTTCCCAGACATGATATCACGTCAGCCTTCAGCCACAACACTGAGTTTGTGATGTCATCATGTGCGCTGCTATAGCGTGATGCTAATTTAATTTAGCTTATGTCGCTATCACTAATGCTAACACTAACGCTGTCTCACATCATCATCAGTGTTTCTGTGTGAAATGATCAGATCAGATTAAAATCAGAAACTCAGGTTACACATATATATATATTTTTAAAATAAATGTTACTTGACTGCAGTTTAGTCGTCAGTAATAGAGGTGCAATAACACTAATAATATTAATGTCTTATTTATATCTATTAACCGTCATTCTACACGCTGCTAATACACGCGTCGAGGCCTGGACTCCACAAGACCTCTGAAGGTGTGTGTGGTTTCTGACACCAAGACGTCAGCAGCAGATCC
>JAKKZI010000106.1:8134-44342 GCA_037576675.1 Pangasius sanitwongsei | reverse complement strand
TATATATATATATATATATAAACACTGCAAACAGGAAATAGTAGATTGCATTGATTAAATATATAGAACTGCAAACAGGAAGTGACTTAAGTGACTGCATCCATCTTGACATCCATTCATCCATCCATCTATTCATCAATATATCCAACCATTCACGCATTTATTTAAATAAATGTATAGAACTGCAAACAGGAAGATAAGTAGTTGACTTAAAGTAACTGCTTCCCTTTTGCCATCCACCAGGCCATCCATCCATCCATTCATCCATCACGCTCCATGTCTACCCATCTATATATTTTTATATCTATATCCATCTACATCATAGACATCCATCTATTTATATATATTTGAATAGTTATATAAACTATTTGCCCATCCATTCATCCATCCATCCACCCATCAATCCATCCATCCACCTATAGATCAAGAAACCATAGAAGAGAATCTCAGTCCTTAAATCTCAGTGTTTGCCCCAAAAATCCTCCCTACCTAGGCAGCCTACTTCCGAATGGAACGCAGGAGGAGTGGCGATATCTTTTCCAGTTGTGTTGATTGTGTTTGTATAATTGATTACTGGAAGTGTGTACACTGTTAAATGTGTCTGAGAATCATTCTGAGCTTTGTGTGTGTGTATGTGACAGAAAAGAGCAGCTGAATTTCAGAAACAGCGTGACACTGTGTTTCTTAGGTGTGTGTGTGTGTGTGTGTATGTGACAGAGAGAAAGAAAAAGTGTGTGATTTTCAGGTGTAGCCTCAGAGAGAGCACACACAAACACACACTTTCCCACTGTTGCCCTCCTCAGATCCTGCAGCCCTCAGGCCCGTCCTGCTAAAGAGAAGTAATTTAGCTTATCTTATCCCTTAGACCTCCCAGCTGCCTTTTGATTCGCCCTCCTCCCTTCCCCTAGCTCGCGCGCTCCTCATTTAGCCCAACAAAGATCGTCCTCAGAGATTGACCTTGGTTTCGCCTGCGGCCTCGGGCCCTCGCGCCACTAACTAGATAACACACTTTATCAGCGAGAGGGAAATCATTGGGCGAGCGCAGTGCTGATAGTAGCATCAATCCAGGCCTGACACAGCTCGGGTCAACCATTTATCTCCCATGATGCCCTGGGGCCACGCGCACGCCATCTTGCTTGGCTACATCCCTTTTTTTTTTTAATAACCTTGGCCATGTTACTTTTTTCTCAGTGCGCTTTCCTCTCTAATCTGCTATAAAGCCGTGTGTGTGTGTGTGTGTGTGTGTGAGATCTGAACAGAAGTAACAAAGGTGAACTGATTTAGTGAGATCACTTTGGCCTTTGTGTCTCTGGCTCTTTGGGAAAAAACACACGTACACAAACATGCCAAACACACACTGATAAAATTCTGGGATATATGTTCATTCTTACAGCAACAGATTGAAAGTGTAGAAAATATATTGTGTAGAAAAATGAAAGATCTTTTCTTGCATATGCTTGTGCATCAGATCTTTTTGTTATTGTGTGTGTGTGTGTGTGTGTTTGTTCATTTCCCAGAGTCTCTTTAGCCACCTGTCTGGATTGAGACAAAGTTGTGGGCGGGGCTTAGGTCATGTGACTAATCCTGCTGCCACCATGCTTCCCTTCTTTACTCCAATAATTCACTGTCAATACTTCTAAGAGTTTCTAGGCATGTTATCATGGGCATAATTTAGTTTTGAAAAGTGCTGGGGACATTAAAGATAAATGAGTATTATATTAATTATATTAATTATTATAACAGACTACACTTTCCCCAGTGTAAGTTGTTTATGTCTCTAATAATTACAAAATCACAATGATACTTAGAAAAACAAAAATATACCTTAGAAAAACATGCAGCATATCTAGTTATTTTCTTCATTCCAGGGCTCATTAGATCTGCACACAGATATCTAAAAAAAAAAAAAAAAAAAAAAAAAAAAAAAATACAACAGAAAAATTAGCAATCCACTTTTTAGTTGATAAACTCTTTGAGTCCATATATGGAAAATGAATGTGGCTCTGAGTGGGCGTGGCTTTAATACCGTACATGGAGAACGTCCATAAATGGACCTATGCAAGCAGGACGATTCTAGCTGAAAATGAGCTTACAGGATTTCTGAGGATGTTCAAGTCACCTTCATTACTATTTAAGGGTGTGTTTAGCATGGCTGCACTTAGTCATCACTCATGTGCCGTCTGTGTTCGTTGCTCTGGTTGCTTAAAAACCACTGACACTCACTCCGTTAGTTCATTCCACTATGAGCTATGCACTGTCTGTCTTTTAGTAAATAATGTATCATGTACACAGTGGACTTTTTACCTCAAATGTAGTTGATCAGTGTGGATGTGTTTGTTTCTTTCTTTCTTTCTTTCTTCGATTTTATACTGGAGCCACGAGATTAATGTAGCTAACATATAATGGAAATAATTTGTACACAGAAAAAAAAAAATTCCAGTCTTTTTATACAAAATGGCCGCCTGCGTAACATTCCAGCATTCAGTGATACGCTGTTTATAGACGATATGCTTATGGATCGATTTAAAAAGCACATCACTTGTTACTACAAAAAAAACCCTGGCATTAAATAAACCATTACAAAACAGAGATCGCAAGTTCGAATCCTGCTGATGCCACAGCCATCAGTGGCCAGGAGCCAAGAGAGCAAAATAGGCCGTGCTCTCAGGGTAGAAGGGATGGCATACGCGCCCTCCCCTGTCAATCACAGTGACCCAGTCAATCACTAGCCAATCATGGGCATCCGTGGGTTCATGTATGGGTGTTACTCTGCCCTGTGATGCAGCATGAGCAGCAGTGTGAAAAGATGCGGTTGGCTGGTTTCGCGTGCCTCGAAGGACGCACATGGTAGCTGGCTGGTGGGAGGGAATTGGCAGGTGACAAAAGGGGCAGAAAATGGGAAGTTTAAAGGCCGGTTTAAGACTTAGAGTGTGAAAAACTCAGAGTGTGAAATGGAGTACATTTTGTTTGTATGGTTAACAAACTAGTGAGAAGTTTCTTTACTTTAAAATTGTTTTTAAAATTTAGAGCTTAAGGTTTGCCATCATTGAATATGCTGTAGCTTATGGCTTACCCCTAAGTGTAGAAAGACTGCACAGTTCATTATTGCCTCACAGCTCCAGTGCAAAATTAAAGAAACAGAAGTCAGACACTAAACATGTTTTGTCTGATTGATTTGCCTAAGTGTGATTTTTCCCCCCTCCGAGAGGCTCCTTTAATAACAGAGCTACAGTATCTCAGTAATAAAAAATTAGTGTAACAGTTATACACTAAGAATTATAGTCACCTTTCTGTGTCATTTCCATATTCTGACACCTCATTGACCGGAAGGAATAATAACCACCGGGGTGTGTTTGTTTCTGCACATGTGTATCACTCGTTTTGATTGGCTAGTGAGATAACAGCCACTCCATCATGAGCTGACGTTGCTATAGAGATGCTCTCAGAGTGGCGAAGGATGAATGCTGAAGGGAAAAGAAAGAGAAAGAAAGACAGAGAGAGAGAGAGAGAGAGAGAGAGAGAGATGAGGCTAAATGGTGTCTCATCAATCTTAATGAAATGCAATTATTTCTGGCCGTATTAATCATCTCTGTGCGTTTGCTGCCGGCCAGTGCACCTCCTCATCCGTCACTCTCTCCATCTCTCTCTCTTTCTCTCCGATTCAGTTTTTGCTACAGTTGTTTGTTTTACCCAGGGTCGTTTTTCTGTTGCTCCTGTCCCATCATGCCCCTGTCTCTTCATTTGCTGTGCCACTTTTAGATGTGTGTATGTGTGTGTGTGTGTGCCTTTAGTAACACTGTGAGCATGGCCACGAGTTGTGCGATTGACAGACACCGTAACTGATTCAAATGCTACGTTAAAAGCCAATCAATTAACTCTTCATTTATTTTCTGTGTTGTTGGCTTCACCATCATGTTATCTGATTAATACGCTTCTGAATATTCATAAGGATCTTGGATGACTAAATGAAATTCATTTGCATGCCTTGTTGTTTACAAGTGTTGCAGTTCAGTTGGTGGAAAATCAACCTACAACCCTTGAGAAGTGAATACACAAGACATTATTGGTCTACTTTTGGTTGGACAGTCCTGCTTTCCCTTAATTAGGAAAATTATTTCCCTTTACATATAAAGGAAATATATATTTAAGGAAATATATATAAATATACTTATATTTAATATAAGTGGAAATATCCACTCTAAACAACTTGACCCTTCAAAGACTTTGTGCATGAATTGAGTCCTTATTTCTTCTTCTTCTTCTTCTTCTAGACCTGCCTCATTTGTAAACACACTTACCAAAATGAATAAAGTTGCTCTCTCTCTCTCTCTCTAAAACCCACCGTTCATGTTCCCACATCAGCTGGTGTTTTCTCGTCCACAGCTCTTGTCCTGCACATTTTAGTGTTTTTCCTTCTCTACTACACACACACTTCACCTCAGGTAGAGGTGTTAATTAGCAGATTAGTTGACTCAGGTGTGTTTGGAGTAAGGAAGACACTAAAACAGAGGGATTAGAAATTAAATACTGCCACCTGGTGGAAAATCTGTATCATTACAGTGCTTCAAGACACTATACACACTGCCAGTACAAGGTTTTTGAACATGTTTGTTAAAATGGATATTAAAATAAATTTTCCATCAAATCCATAGATCTTTTTAGTTAAGGACTATTGACTAAATGATTTTGTAATGGTTTTAATGGGAATTGTATTAGTTTTAATAGAAACTGTAATGGTCCCTGTGGGTCTCTACTGGTAATTTGTTGCCTTCTACTGGTGGCATGTTATGTCTAGTGGATACCACTAAGGCCCTACGTCCTTAATACGTCCTACTGCATAATGTAAACCATTTGGTAATGGTTTTAATGGTTAATGGCTGATGGTTTGTAATAGTATTTGTAGTGTAAACCATTAGAATTTCTGTGATGGTTTCTATTGGGGTTTTTTCAGCAGGGAAGTGAACTTGAGTGATCTATTAAATGTGGACGTTTTTCACCCAATACAGTAAAAAGTCACCGTCTAATAAATCTTTGTTAATTATATTTTCTAGAGAATTCTATATTATTTAACCTGAAGCACTTTAAACAGGTTTAACCAACATGTTAATACACTATGTTCAACAACTTTTTTTTTTTTTTTTTAAATGTTCTATGTAGACATAATGCTGTGATTTTCTTTAGTCCTCTGTAGCAAATGGTTAAAGATCCACTTTATTTTATTTTATTTTATTTTATTTCACGTCATATTATTCTACTTTTTTCCCCTGTCTTCACTGAGCTCACGAGCTGTGTTGTTGATTCCTAGTATACCGGAAAGCTATGGGCGTTCGTTTAGCGTTCGATGCTAACTGTATTTACAGTGTAATTTTAGTCGTACGGTGTCTGTTCTTGCCAACTAGTTGACATATCTGAGAGAAATGTTAATATCCTCGACATTTCTGCGCCTTCATTCTGCCTTTACATCGCCCGTAAACAATACTTTCCCCGTATAAAAGACCTAGCTAGCTAAACCCTTGTTAGCCCAGCTAGCTTGTCCACAGTTGCCTAGCAACAGTCTTCTCACAGTGTTGTAGGTTCACATTAACCCGCGTTAAATTAAAAGTACTGTCTCAGGTTACATTATATAAAGGTTACATGATAAAAATTATATTTTCTAACGCCAGTATTATTGTATTTTTGCTTAACCAAAAAAAACAAAAAAAACATCATGACTAGCGTGTTTACATGCAAAATAATAATACAACAATGATCTGATTTCAGCATGTCATGTAAACAGCTATGTTATGGTACTATGATGATATCTAAATAAAGTCCACCTTTTACTTTGTGTTTAAAAAAAGAAATCTTTTATAGTTTTATTTTTAAATCACATCCTTCTATTGTGAGTTATTGGCTGGTTACAGTGACTACAGTAGTGTGTACAGCATGTATAAAGAAAATTAGCTATTTAGTGACTTATGTAGACCACCAGGTTTCTCATTATTGCATTATGTTAGCGCTTGTTAACTTGAGATAATTTTGTACACAAATGTTACCCTGCTGGGTCATTAAATAACTGATTCTAGATCTACAGGCTGATGCAACTTTCTTTTGGTGTGATTGCTATTTCATCATCGTACTGAAATTGTATTAGAATCACGATCTCGATTCATTTCTTAATACATTTCGATTCAAGAACAGCATCCATTTTATAGTGCCACAATTCCCTCTTATTCACTGTGACCAGTATACATTGACGTTATACCTCTGTCATGCCTCATGGCATGTCTACAGAAGAAAAAAAAAAAAAGGGCAAAACAACGTGTGAAAGTGCGAGCTGAGTGAATTTCAAAAATGACCCAAACTTTCAGTGAGAAGCTACAAACAAATTTATCCTAAACTACTGTTAATATCATGTACTGAATATTAAATTCTCAAATTACTAAACAAATGACAAATGACGCACACAGGACAGAGGCAGGAATCGAACCCTCAACCCCAAAGGTGGTTGGAGGCAACAGTGCTAACCACTAAGCGACCATGCACTAGAAGAATGTAACTGTTGGTCAAAAAAAAAAACATAACTCAAGACACAATATATACATGTTGATATAGCAGGTTTAATTTCAATCAATTAATTTCAAAAGTAATACACTTAAACATACTCAAAAAATCCAAAGATTCACAGGCCAAATAATGAGGATACAATGAGTGATATGCATTTAAAATAATACCAAAAAAAAAAAGAAAGAAAGAAAAGAAAAAAAAAGAAAAATCAGTGCTTCAATTGAACAGGAACAAAAGTTAAAGCCTACAGTGAATGTTACAATCTGAGCACTGAGAAGGCATAAGAGTTCAGCTAACACTGAGTTAATTAGGGTTAATATGGTGTACTGCCTAAAATACATTTTCATCTAGGTCCAAATTATTTCATCATTGCTAGCTTATTCAGATCCAGCAATACAAAAAAAAAAAAAAAAACACTCCCCATTAGCCCAGGTTTCATATTGATTTTTGTAAAGCAGAAGGTGGACAAGAATCAGCTTTTACTTTTAAAATCCCTCAAGGCTTTTATCACAGCAGCTGACGTGGTTATTGGGGTTTTTAATGCAGAAATATAACTTTTTATTAAAAAAAAAAAAAAAAAACAGACTGTGGTTAATGTTCAGATGTTAGAATAGGTTTAAAGGAAGAGTTTTTCCAAACAGGAAATGTTCTCTTACCCCAAATAATGATCAGCTAACACACCACTGATGACCAATAACAGGTAAAGGAAGCTAATAGCTTACCAGCAAAGTGCATGTTTAATACATTTTGATGCCTGTGTGTTGATTTAGACATGCAGTTTGTACAATGATAAACTGGTAGTTAAAAGCTACACTTATTCTTTAAACAAAAATCATACAACAAACATGTCTTGGCTGATTGACTATATTTGGTGTTAAGGGGAACACTGTATACAGTGAAATCTTTTATCAATATTATTTATTGTTCCTGTAATAAAACTGATTTTAGAACCGGTCTATAAAATAATCTAATTTTCAGTCACAACATCGTGATCGTTGATGCTGGGTTTGTGTAAATTTTAGATTTTCAGCGTTACATGCAGAATATGTTAAGATTCCATGAATTTATTTTAAAGAAAACCCAGAAACAAAACTACTTGGCTTGACAATTACTCTAAAACATGCCTAGAATTTGTTTTCAAAAAATAAAAAACATTTTTAAGTTGTATTGCAAACCTAAGTTGTTAACAATTTTTTGGGAGGTTGACAAGGAGTTCTGAAAATCCAAATAATTTATTGCATTAATGCTCTTCTGTCCAACAATAAACTGATGAAACCAGCTTTAAACACATCAGTAGTTATTTTTCTGACTGTAACACCGGCGTATTTCAGCTCTTCCTCTCAAAAAAAAAACACTGGAAAGAATTTTTACACGAATGTAGATGGACTTTTAGTACAATGCTACATGTTTATAGACATGTGCCGATAATCGAATTAAACAATACACCGTTATATTAAAATACTGTTAATATCATGGATGCTTTAAAATATCGTCCCCTACATTTCCCTACATTTCATTAGGGAGTCAGTCGCTTGGTTTGTCTATTTAAATAGTCAACTGTGTGACAAAAACTTTAAAAAAAAAATCAGATAAATGTATAAATACTATAATAATAATGTTGTAAATCATGATAAAATATTACACAATTAGAATGATTTATCATAGCATGATTTAACATTTTGTGTCAGTTATTTTTAGGTATTAATGCGACAAAACAGTTTACAACAAACGAGGGACACCAACTAAAGGCCGTTTCCCAGAATTCCCAGGATTTTGAAACTTTTTTTTTTTTTAAAGGCAGCTTTAAAACGATACAACTTCATTCATGGCAATGAGAACAGGCACTCCAGTGACAAACATAAAAACAATTCTGTACTTACTGGCACTTCCTATAAGACTGAGTTAATTTCTCTACCTTCAGTGTCAATTAATACTTTCATACTTGAAGAAAATAGTTAAATCAGAGGAATTTTTATTATAATTCTAACTCATGTGGAGTAAATCACATGACGGCCCTTCAGTGTTAATACACTTCAACTAAACAGTTAAGCTGGACAAACACTACAGGGCTGTTAGCCTGATTTTATAGCTTTCTAGCAAATTAGCAAAACCCTTGATGTAAAAATTATTTGATGCTGTCAGAAGCTAAAGAAAAGTTTTCACTTGTAAAACTGTCAAACGTTCTTAGTGTCTGAGCATTTAGTCTAGCTATCCGTGTAAACAGTGAAGCAGTTGTGCCGCTAGTCAAGATATTAGCTTGCTAGTTTCATGACTTTTCAAACGGCTTGTAATTAGACTATTTAATCAAAACAACTAGCACCGATAAACACTGTATCTCATTCTCTCAACATACACAATCTATATTTTCATCAAAATATATCGCTAGGCAGCTTTTTTGGTTAGCTATTATTTGTCATTAGCAGAAGAGGCAATATCAGACGTGGATGTAGTTTTGTGTAGTTCATAGCAATTTCTTAGCTTTAGCTAACCGCATTAAACTAAACGTTTACAAACCGAATTTCTAATTTTGGTTCCTTCTGCTACGATTCACTAAATTCTTCCCATAGAGTCACCAGTTCTTCTTTTCCAGCCAAGCTAAACATTATATTTTATCAACAGAATGTCTGTTTTTAAAGAGATTTATGAAAGATTAGTTATAGGATAGTACATTACATGCTATGAAATTTGTGCTTTATTTTGAAGTTGTATATCATTGAATTTCAGTTTAATGGGGCATCTGATTGGCTGAAATCACAATGAATAAAGCTTGGGTTGTTTATTTTTCTGATTTTTGCTAAATTTGAATATTATTCATTTCAAATTTATTTATTAATTAATTTAAAATGTGGTATGAATTTGAAAGTATATCTCAATAGTTAAAAAAAATGGTAGCAATTTGTACAATTAATCATTTTTTTTTTTAAATTACATTTATGCAATTTCAAACACAAATCCTCATGGCATTTTTAATGCTTTTAATGCTTTAATTTCTGACAGCATGAACTATTTTTATTGCATGAGGAGCTGTTACTGTTGAATGATTGGAAACATACACGAGTGTATAGTCCTGTAGTGCGACTGGTGTTAAACTGGCGACGTTAGAATATCACATCAGGAATACACCCAGCTCCATTTCTGATCTGATTTCATACAGATTTGGGATATTCTTTTCTCAAAAATCTTTTACTTTTCTTTAAAAATTATTTCTAGCATCCGTGTAACATATGTCCAGCTTTACACGCAAACACACAGATCACTATTCTCTGTATAAAGACACGTTATACTGCAAAATGGCTAAAGCCTGATATTATCAGAAATTAATATGGCGCTCTGTCTGATTTTCTCCCCACATCCACCGGCTCAAAACATCAGGACAGAACCTCACACGCTGACCTCATACGGGCCGAGATGAACAGAGAAAATGAGGTAGGCTTTTGCTGTAAACAAACTTATTACCGTAGAAATAAAACATTCATATATGACACAGAAAACAAAAAGCAAAAACCCCATGAAACAACACACAACTTTAAAAAAAAAAAAAAAAAAAAAACAGATTACAAACGCATGACTATGTTTAACTCAAAGAGGTAGTTGTTAATAGATCAGTACACGTGTTGTACTGCAGGTGTGGAAAATCAACAGTGATGAGGTTTTGCGTTGAAGAAAACGGCAAAGTCTTCCCAAGAGAATACGATCAGTTCAGTTACTCCATTCGTTCCCTGAGAGAAGTTCATCCTGAGAGGAATTGTGGGTAAAAAAATACGCAGTATAATAAAACTGTGCTCTCTCTCAGATTGCAGTTGTTTGTGGTTTTTTTTTTTTTTTTTGATCGATTAAATAGAACGCACGCATGCACACAGAGAAAACATAACAATAACCGTGCAGTCGATACACTGCGTGCCGCATCAGTGTCGGACCTTCAGTTCATTTCAGGTTCGTGAGATTAACGTAGAACTTCCACACTATGAATGACTTCAGCACAGTCGTTATCTTTGGTATACACATCTATACCAAAATAGAGTTGATTTTGAGTTAAAAAACCCAGTACATATACCGTATTTTCCAGAAGTCGCTCTGGTGTTTACGACCCACAAAAATCTGGAGAAAAATTATTTTTGCCGTATTTGGGAGAATTGCAAGCTAGCTAGATCACTAATTTTCTGCTAAGGTTCTAGCTAGCTATTAGTTTTGCAAATCTGAACTCTTCCTGTGTATCGAGTGAAAGCTTACAAGATTAGTAGCTAGCTAGGGCCTAGAGATAGCTAGATTAGTTAGCTAGCTAGCTTAAATGTCATGGCACATCGTGGTGACTTGTTGAAAATATGCCATATTATTTGCGTACAAACAGTTGGGGCATTTAAAATAGTTAGTTAGCTAATGTCACTGCTAGGCTCTAGCTAGCTTCTAGTCTTGCGAGTCTGAAATGTCAATCAAATGGCCTCTTCCTTTAAAAGTTGTGACCAGACTATCTAGCGAAATCTTGCAACACTAGTAGCTAGCTAGAGCATAGAACTAAAGTTAGTTAGCTAGCTAGCTTAAATGTCATGGCATATCCTGGTGACTTTTGGGAAATATGCCACATCAAACAGCTGAGATGTTTACGCTAACTAAGTTTACTTCTAGGCTCCTAACTAACTACTAGTCTTGCGAGCTTTCGCTAGACAGCCTGGTAGTATAGTGTGGCATATGCTCAACAAGCAGGTGAGTGAGACATTTATGCTAGATGGCAAACTAATGTGCTACTAAGGATCTAGCTAGCTAATAGTCTTGCGAGTCTGAAATGTCAATCAAAAGGCCTAGCTAAGGTAGCTAGCTTAAATGTCATGGCATGTCATGGGAGGTTGTGGAAAATGTGCCATATTATTTGGGTTAAAAAAAAATTATTTGGATTAGTTTAAGCTAGGCACTTAAGATAGCTAGCTAACTAAATTTACTTCCAGATTCCAGCTGGCTAGTAGTCCTGCGAGTTTTCCTCATCCTCAAATTGAAACGGGATATCATTTTTTAGTTTTATGGCATTGAAATACAAAGAAGGAACGATGAAACGATGCTTCCGTTATATTCCTTCTAGTGTGTTCACGCGGCTGTTCACTGGATTCCTTAAATTTCAGAAAGGAATTTCATTAGTGAGCTTTGTAGACTTCGTTAAATTAACATTGTTATGTTAGCACAAAGCTAACATCAACGTACTTTCCCGAAACACAAAAAAAAAAAAGAAAAATAAGCAAATTGGCGTAATGAGTCATCTGCTAGAGGAAAAAAACGTGTCTTATATTCCGGAAAATACGGTATACAGTGTGTAACTGTTTGATTTGTCAACACACGATTAAAAAAAAAGGTTTATGTAACCGGCTGCGAGTTTGACGAGTTTTCACATTCAGTGTGGTCAGAGGAGAGTCGTCGCAGTCGAGGACGTTTTTTTTGCGCCAGTTCAAGTGATTATGAAAAGCAGCACTGTCTTTTTCTCTCTGGATGAAAACACACACACACACACACACACACCAGCAAATACTCCTCTCTTGACTATGAGCTCTGTGTTAAGAGTGACAGGATGGAGTTAGCGATGAGTCAGAGTCCCACTCTATTAATACTAATTAATAATAAATGAATATCAAAGACACGGTAAGTGGTGTGCAATGATGCCCCTTCGCACGCTACATAACAGTCCAGTTCTAAAAAGCTACTTCATGTCTGAGATCCCAAAGGCAGAGAGTTCACTGAGTAAATTATTCAAAACACACTTAAAGGTGCAATCAGCGATAATCTGAGGTTTGATCAAACGCTCAGAAGTGACACTGTTATCAGAAATCGATCTGCGCTAGCATTATGCGTGATCTTTAGGAGTCATCATTTCAACAAACATACCACATTTTCACGTCCTTGGCTAAAGAAACCAGTCCCGGTTTTCCGCCAGTATATGGATATATTTGAAAACGTAGTTTATCTACGTGTTTTGGCTTCCCATCCACAAGAAAATGACACTTTGAATCTCTGAATACAACATTTTTGAAAAAGGTGGAGAAGTGTAAACATTTTCCGTTTTCACATGGACGAGAAAAACGTATGTTTTTGTGTGAAAAGTGTGTTACGAATGTGCTAGGTTGTTACTCTGTGCGCCGTTATTTCTTATCCGATAACGTACTATTTAATTTCGCTTTGTTTTATTATCACACCTTAGCATGATCGCCGTTGTACCGCTCCGTCCAGAGCTACAAACCACACTGCGAGCGCAGATTTGCGAAGATTAGAGCGAAGTATCAGCGATTGTTGTGCTTGAAGGTTACATTTCCGCAGTTCGCTTTCTTTGCTGCTCAATACACATACTGTTAACGTTATTCTTGAGGGGTTTGACGGAACAGTTTATGACGTGCTTTTGCCACCTACTGGGCTGGCGTGCTCATATCAACGTTTTCACAACTTTTTTTGCGTTTGTGAAAAAAAAAATTCTCAAAAACAAAGGGGTAAAACCGACATTTTCAACAATATCCGTATACGTGTGGACAGAGGTTCTAAGAGCTGTGGATAATTAGATAATTAGCTAGCTATCATGCTAACATGGAATAACGTTTGGTATGTTTGTCTTCTTGGCAGTTAACTAATAACAATGCTAGTCTCTGCCCATGAATTAAATTCAGTTGTGTCTGTGATTGTGTCCAGGCTGAGAATAAACGCGGTGCATGATATGTGGATCTGACTCAATGCCACAGCTAGAAAAAAAACAAACAAATTTATCGACCTATCTTTTATATACATAAATCTTGATACTTTCATATAATCTTTTAAGCACATATATTAACGTTTAAGCGGCTGTACTGTCGGTCACTATGCGAGAAACAACTCTACACTATAGATATAATGCCTTTACATAGACATAAATGTCTTCGTCTTGCTCGTCTTAGTCTCAGAAGCCATGAGTTTAGAATATAACACTAATTCTGAGCTAATCCTAAGGAGACCTAACACACCTACAACAACCTGCTCCACACAAGATTAGCACTCTCACACACACACACACACACTTTGGCTATGTTCACACTGCAAACCTTAAAGCGCCAAGCCGATATTTCCGATATTTATTCAAAAAGGTCCGATATTCCGCTATTTCTTCACGTCAATCTTCAATATATGTGCAACAGACTTTATTTTACGAAGTTCTGACTCTAAAAATCCCGAATATATTTGCTAAATAAATTACATTTGAAAGCATTTCCGATTATGTCAGCACACAGTTTGGGAAATAAGACGTAAATATATAGTATTTTCTTCGTAAATCGGCTACGAAACGCTAACCAGAAATGGTTTTTGTTAATGGATAGATAGAAATATCTGCATATATGAGACCGGAGCCTTCAAGGCCATAGACGACTGCTGCCAACGTGAAATTACGTAAATATGAACGCAATTTATATAAAATAAAACATCGCGTTTTATGATCACAGATCCCTGAAAACGGCAAGCCGCGTTTCCTAAGACGACTTTTCAGCTGTTTTAATGTTAGAAAGTCGGAGGAAGAGAAAACGTCATTACTGGACTCACCTGATTTTGGAGTACAGAAAAAATATTGTTGTGAATTCAACAACATCAAAACAAACTTTAAACTGCATCATTAATCAAAAATAATTAAGTGCTGGTTCGTAATTGGTCAGTTTTTGATACATCTAAAAAAAAAAACAAAAAAAAAACACACTTCTGAAAAATTTTAGCACTCTGTGTACAGGTTTCTTTAGCGCATCTCGTGTTCGTATCGAATTTGTCGTATAGATTTTCCGTTCATCAATTTCGCAGTCTGTAAGCGCGTCAGTGTGGTGTGTGGTGTGTGATATTTGGGCTTCACGCTGTCATGAGAAGAAAAAACCTTACATGTCTGTAAAAAGAAAAAAAAAACGTATTTGTTCCATGTTTACCTGCAGTGTGAACGTAGCCTGAGGTTTAGTCCACACGAAAACGGGTAAATTTGAAAACATCTTTTTTCAAAATCGTTTTTTTTTTTGCTAAGTGGATAAATCGGACCGTTTTCACGTTGTAGCATAAATGAAGGGAAACAGCTTTTTCGTCAATGTTGACGTGTGATTGTCACGTAATCACCACATTTCCAAGACGGCGGAATCTGAATGCTTTGTATCGCGTACAAGCAAAGACGTGGCATGCAAGAAAGCGCGATTACGTTTACGTTGTCAAAACCATCAAAAAGGCCGAAATGGCGTAAAACCCCGACATTCTTTTTGTGCTGTTTTGTTTTCCGTGTTTCATTGTGGACAGGAAACTTTCAGAAAACATACTGAAAATGCGAGTGTGTGTTACAAAAAGGACCCGTGTGTTAGTGTGAACTCGGCCCTAGTTTGTCATGACTCAAGTGATCTGTAGCTGCAGCATTAGCATGTAGCCGATGCTTCTGGTCAATGCTCGTGAGTAGCCCGGCTCGTCACAGTGGAATGAAGGAATGTCGATGTTAAGAAGAAGAAGAAAAAAAAACGTTGATTGTAACTTCGTAACTCTTCATAATAGCAGTTTGATCGAAATTAGCAGCTTGAAGACGTCATGAGGTTTACGTGATGATGAGTATGAAGTTGGATTCACATTCACTTCAGTGTCTCACAGCACATCTCCCACTACTTTTCCACACACACACACACACACACTCAGTTACCCCCGATAACCTGTGCCATAGTTGCATAGAGGGCAAATCAGTCAGGGTCCTAACATACACACACACACACACACACACACACACACACACATGGCCGTTGCCATAGCCATAGCTGCGCAGGAAGCGAGGACCTCCCTTGTTCCTCGAGTGTGTGAGGTAGACAATGCTGGATCCAGGCTCTCTCAGAATGAGGTCAAAGGTCAGAGTTCAGAGTCCAGTCTGCGGTCAGTCTCAAGGCGTCCTCCAGCGCTGAGAGGTGGGAGGCGTGTCCTCCGGAGATGAAGAGTGGGCGTCGTCTCGGGGCTGCCGGGGGTCCTGAGAGCTGCAGGGGGACGGCGCCCCCCTGTGGGGACACTGGGCCACCATGTGGGTCACGCTCTGACAGTAGTGGCATTTCTTTGGCTGAGGTGGCAGACTGCACTCTTTAGCATGGTGGTCCAGACCTCCACAGTTATAACACCTACACACACACACACACACACAGAGCGAGAGAAAGAGAGAGAGAGAGAGAGAGAGAGAAAAGAACAATGAAAGCGTGGCTCTCAAAGAATTCAAGCTGGTCACAGATCACAGGATTATATTATAGCATCTGTTCTACTACGTTATCGTTTCTATAGTAACAGCTCATTCACAGGGACTTGTACAGCAGACGCTCTACATACAGAGATGTTTATGTAACATTTACGGAATGTTACATAAAGCGGTAACTTTTCCGACATTTTTTCCAACTTCGTCAGGACAGAGGAGTTTACGCTTTGCGGTTTCTCGGTAACACGACAAGCTGAGTTTTTTCCCATCTTTTCCGCCATATAAGGAGATGTTTTATATAAATATACACACTCATATAAACAGAGAGAGAGAGAGAGACTGACATAAAGAGAGAGAAAAGAACAATGAAAGAGTGGCTTTCAATGAATTCAAGCTGGTCACAAATCACTTGATTGTATTATAGCACTTGTTGTACTACGTTATCGTTTCTATAGTAACAGCTCATTCACAGGGACTTGTACGACTTGCAGGGACTTGCGCCACATAAGGAGACGTTTATGTAACATTTATGGAAGGAGTCTCCAGTGTCAGCGCTTTGTAACAGTCAGAGGTAAAGCTGTAACTTTTCTGGAAGTTTTCTGACGTCTTCGGGACAGAGGATTTTACGCTTTGCGGTTTCTCAGTAACGCGACAAGCTGCGTTTTTTTTCGTCTTTCCGCCACATAAGGAGATGTTTTATATAAATATACACACACACACACACACACACACACACACACAGAGAACAATGAAAGTGTGGCTCACAATGAATACACAAATTACAGGATTATATTATAGCATTTGTTCGTTGCATTATCGTTTCTATAGTAACAGCTCATTCTCAGAGTCTTGTATGAGAGACGCTCCACATAAGGAGACATTTATGTAACATTTATGGAAGGAGTCTCCAGTGTCAGCACTTGGTAACCGTCAGACATAAAGCTGTAACCTTTCTGATTATTTTCCTGTAACAGCACGACACTGAGTGTTTTATCGTGTTGTTTGCTGTATTAGTGGTGCTAATGTAAAGCACACTAATGTTGTAAGTATATCACATTAAACATTCTATAATAATAATTTGGTACTAACGGATATTTACTATGTCTATATATGTATTTATTTCCAAACGTGAAATTTTGAAATCCATACCCGCTGATCGGATCCTCAGTCTAACGTCATGACAATAAGCAATGACATTTCTGTGCCTATATGCGTTACCATGGAGCCTGTGGTTGCCACGGCGCACGGCGCAGTGACATCATCAGCTACGTCTAAATATAGACCAGCAGAACAGACTGTGTGTGTGAGTGTGTGTGTGTGTGTGTTTGGCTAGAAATAAAACTAAAATTCTTTATTTTCCTGATAATTTTCCTGTAATTGAATTAACTGAACTTGTATTAATAGTGAATACAATACAGAGAGAAAAATAAATGTCAATAATTAATAAATAAATAAATAAATAAATAAGCACAAATCTTTTTCCTCTGTGAGGAAAATTTTTTTTTTAATTACAATTTTACAAACAAAGACATTTTACAGTATAAAATAAAACCATTAATGTGCATGTAGATACAGTGAATATTTAATTGTGTAATTTATGTATCATTTATATACAATCTATTTGTATATATTTCCGTTTGATTTTGTAATATTATCTGTTAACTTCTTATAATTTTTTTTAGCATTTTTATAATGATAAAAAATTATATAAAATATATAAAAGTTTATATATATATATATTCAATCATTTATATATAAGTTTTAATAAATTAATTTAAAAATGCATTATTTTAAGGTATTTATTTGCCACTTTAGTGAAATTTAAACTACATTTTAAATGTAATATACACGAATTTTCATTATATTTTCTTCTCGACTCGTTACTCTTTATTTCTTTATTTACTTCTTTAGTTTTTTCTCTATTCAGCTCATCAGCTATTGAGTTCACGTCGCATGTAAAAATCAACAGCACGTTATTTTTAATAGCAATATTTTGCTCGTTTTTCGGTGTCTGTTTTGACGTCTGGTCTAGAAATAAACAGAATATAAAAATAAAACGCATGAAAGTGTCTAATGACGAAAACACATTTCACTGTGTAATTACTAAAAACCAAAAAGGTCGCAGAGTAATAAACTAATTTTCAGTTATTACAGCCACAAACTCTGATTTTTTTTCTTTTTCATTAAACCTGAAAGCACACGTGTTTAATATCACATTGAATTATTTTTATTCTATTAAATCTGTACATTCATTTTATGTTGAATTAATGCAAATACTACAGAGAAAATATTTTTAATATCGTTTTTAGTATCGTTATTTGAATTATATATTTGCTACATTGACAATATGTATATTTTTATTACATTGCAGTGTGTTTATTCATGAGTTTATTTTCTCTGCAACATTTTAAACCTGTAATACAATTATTTTTAAAATTATTTTGATGTATATTATTTATCAGAAGCTTTGTTTGTGTAATGCAGTACACATGTGTGTCCTGCAGGGGGCAGTGCAGGATTAACATTGGAATGCTGATCAGGGTTTACATAGCATTGATTAATAAATGTTAAAATGTTAAAAATAAAATACAATTAAAAAAAAACAACTAACGTACAACTGGAACTGAGATGTAAACTCATAACCTTCCAGAGACACGACCTTAACCTGAATACTGTCAGTTTCTCCACTAAGCAACACACAATCACAAGAAATACGACAATGTTTAATTAATAGTGCATCAAATTAAACCCAATGAGGAAAAAGACACTTGATAACTGCAAACTCAGTACCAACTAACCATAAAAAAATAACCGAAAGAGAAAAAAATAACAAGAATAACAGATACTTTAATGTTGTAACAGCCAAGAAATTACAACAAAGTGCCTAGGAACTTTTCTACACATTCTCCCCTGCTTAAAAATGCAAGGAGAAATGAATATGCATAAATATGCAAATCAGAAACACACCCACGTCCTCGCACCATCGCTAATACCAGCTAATACACTAACGTTAGCTAACCTAGCTAACAAACTAGCTCGCGTTAGTGGGAATTATCGGTATCAAAGTCAGCATTCGCATCATAACGTTACCATAACAACCACCGTTTTGTTTGTCGCTAGCATTAACAAAATTAGCCCGCCAGCTAAGCACGATGGCTTCCCGGTACCAAGTTCGACGGCGTAATGCTACGTGTCAGAAATATCGTAATTACCAGGTGAACACCGCCACAGTGTCGTAATTACGATTCGTAAGGAACTCGTATCACAATGACACAAAGTCACAGCAGTCGCTAGCATGAATGCGACTCCTGCAGCAGACGGGAAGATCTAAGTGATCGTTTTGCGTGTTATCTGTTTGTTTATCTGTTTTCAGTAAGGCTAAACTAAACTAAACTTCTTGTTGATGATGATAGAAAAAACAAATAAATAAAAACAAAAGAAGTTTTCTCCCGCTCCATTTTTATCGAGCGCACGCCACAGCGTAATCACCACCTCCGAGCTCTTACACACGAACTTCTCTGTATCTTATCATTTGCATATCGGACGTGATTGGCTTGATCAGCTGAGACTATTTAGTGACATCACAAACTGAGCTTAAAGATAGCTCCGCCCCCCAAATCAGTGCTATGCAGAGGGACTGGGAAAGGCCCGTAAATAGAAAAATGCCACGTGTAAACCAATTTAACCCGAGCATTCACATTTCTATAATCCTAACGCGATGTTTGAGAGAAACTAACTTTATTTTTGGAAGAATTTATTTAAAAATTGGACAAAAAAATAAAATGTACACAATTCTGTCCTGACCCTAAATCACACCACATCAGATCTAAATCTGTGTATCAATATGATATGTGCATATGATATCTTCTCGGAAAGACACACACACACACACACACACCTGAGGTTAAACTGAACACAAATCATGTTTCTAGGTATACTCTTCTTTGTTGTTTGTCCAGTTTAATGTTAATCAAATGTTATTTATGAAATAAAATCTGTAAAACAGTGAAGCACAGATTTCGCTCACACTATTCACGGTATTTAACACACAACCACTGAGTAAACACTCGCAATGTTCACGTTTACGACAATGTGATCGCGTAGTGGTGTTACTAACCTTCCTACTGTCTTCATTCACCTCATTTCACTCATCTGCTATAACTACGTACATGATTTATTATTATTATTATTATTATTATTATTCTACACAAGGTGCTGCATTATTGCTGTGTCTGTGTGTGTGTCTGTGTGTGTGTGTGTGTGTGTGTGTGTGTGTGTGTGCCTGAATAAGATACGGAAATGTAAGAGTGAGAGAAAACACGATGAAGCATCAACACCCACCGTGTGTCTATTTCTGGACGAGTCCAGTCCGATAGTGCTCAGATCTGACACACACACACACACACACACACACACACAGACACACACACAGACACACACACACACACAGTAACAGATGCCGCACAGAGCGACAGGCTTCTGATTCACAGCCTCATCACATTAAACTGAATCACCTCACGTCCCCTGCAGCGCTACTGAAACGGCTTTTACTCTCACTCACTGCCCAGTTCTACACAATTCTACACAATTCTACACAGTTCATGAATTAACCTGAAATCTTCATTAACATCATTTATAAAAACACACTATTCAAATATTTAAACAAATGTTTAAATATTACAATAACAGACTTTTAGAAAGAAAACAAACTTGTGAATGGATCACTGTACAACACACACACACACACATACACACACACACACACACACACACACACTCTCTCTCTCTCTCAGTTTCAATCTGACAAACCCATATTTGACTGTTAATTGTTCCACAATATCACCATGGCAACTGGTATCAGACCATCCACTCAATCAATGACATCAGCACAAATAAACAATACGCCCATAAGGACAAACATTTTTATTTGTGCAATTTAAGAAAACCTTCACTATATATATATATATATGTACCAAATATTAATGAAAATAATATTGGACATTTAAAATTGGACTATAACATAATGATTTATCACAGTATAGTAATAGTAGTAATAATAGTAATAATAATTATAATTATTTTTTTATATGTGATATATATTTGAATGTGACTAAATTATGGTAATTCAATTTTATTAATTTATTCTTGCAGTTTTTATGTATTTATTATTTATATTTTTGAGTAAAATGTACATGCATTTTTAGTTAATTGTGGATTATTATTATTATTATTATTATTATTATTATTGTTGTTGTTGTTGTAATTTAAGAAAATATACATATATTAAAATTAATATTGGACCCTAATACCAAATACTAATAAAAAGAATATTGGACATTTAAATTTGGACTATAATATAATGATTTGTTGCAGTATAATAATAATAATAATAATAATAATAATAATAATAATAATAATAATTTTAGAGGGTTATAAAATATTTTATATATTATAATATTTTGGTAATTCAATTTTATTAATTTATTCTTGTATTTTTATGTAGTTATTATTTATATTTATTAGTAAAATAAATAAATATATTTATTAGTAAATATATTTTGAATCATTATTATTATTATTATTATTGTATTATTATTATTATTATTGCTCAAAGTGAGACTACATAACGTATAATAAAACATAATACTTCAAAAAGGCCGCTCAAATTTGCAGCGTTTGCTCAACTTTGCTTTCTGTTTAATGAGCGAACCCCTTCACAACATGTCTGTTGTAATTTTCTTGATGGATTTGTTTTGCTCTTGTGTTTCAGGTTTGAATAAACTGAGTACAGAAAGCACAGCGATCTCACGCAAGCAAGAGCGCTACAGCAGCGCTCGAAACAAGAAACTAATATTCACACACAACATGCCCAAATCTTTTGGTTATTTCTCTTCCGTCAATGAAACTAGTTCCCGAAGAAGCCACGGCCGGACAGAGCGCCGCGAGTCGCCATGGTAACGCTCAGACTGACTGACAGCCCGTAGTAAATGTAGTAACTGTTCCAGCGTAAGGAAACATTGCTAGAACTGGAACGGCACTCGTCCAATTAAATAAGTGGACCAGAACTAACAGGTGTATAATATTACATGTTAAATTAGTTCATACATTCTGTACGTGCACATGCGTTTAAAACAAATATTCATCATGTTCTGTAGTTCTCAAAGAAAAAAAAAACTTTTTACGTCATGAGGTTATGTAGAATCAAGTTTCTATAAGAAATATTGTAGTGTTATTGCTGTAATTAACGCTATCACAGCGAGTTAAATATAAAATAATCTAAAAGAAGAACTGTAAAATCTATGAAATGGACTGAGGAATGAGGACGTATTTAGAAAAGCTGAGTTAAAATGACTGAAGATGAGGTGAGGGGCTGGAAGGGATTCGTTCACCTTGAAAGTGAAGAGTGATGAACAGTTACTATGGTGACTGAGCGATACTGAATAGCACTCGGAAAATAATATATATATATATATATATGTATATTTTTTTTTACTTTATATTATTTATAAATGTCACAAATGTATAAATCTGTGCAGTGTGTGGTTAGAAAATATTTAGGAATAGGCAGTGATGCATGGTAACTACATATCCCATGATGCTTTGCACACTCACCGGTCTCCCTTTGGTTTGCGTTTCGGGGGCGGGGCCTTGCCTTTGGGGCGTCGCTCGCTGCCGAAGCAGGGTCCGCCCCCGGGCCCCGTTACCCTGAGCGACTCCAGCCCTTTACTGGACCTTTTAAAGGTGAACTCCACCTGCTCGCCTTCCCTCAGGCTCCGAAATCCCTCCATCACCAGTTTACTCTGTAAACACACACACACACACACACACACACACACACTATTATTAATCTATAAAGTTAGTGTGTAACTTGCGCCAGAGATTCAGCCCAAGCCTGGAACGTCCGTGAAACAAGTTAGTTCCTTTTCTCACTTACGTTACAGCAGCTATAAACAGTCGTTCCTTCACCAGCCTCTCTTTATTCTCTCTTTTAACGTTAATGAAAGAAAAATACGCATCTTGTAGTGATACCGAGAAACCACACAAAAAAGCATAAACCCGGCTGTCCTGATGATATCGGAAACCTTAAAGTTACAGCTTTACCTCTGACACTGGAGACTCCTTCCATAAATGTGAAATTAACGTTTATCAAATCAAATTAACATCCACCTGTGAATGAGCTGTTACTATAGAAACGATAACGTATTAAATTAAACCAGAGCTGCTGTTATAGAATCATGAACGAATCATCGCACCCTGCTTCCATTTCAACTACTCACAGTAAACACTCTCACATCCTCAAGCGGCAGAATAAAAAGAATTTAAATTCACGTCGCCGATAATGACTCATGATGTCATGTTGCCATGTCATTTCACTAAATTAAAGTATGAAGCTAAATTATGGACACTAGACCAAATTTTGAGAATTCTGAGTAAATGTTGTCATGTTTTGCATATCCAACTTATGAACCGATCGTCTCCTCGTAAAAGACATGAAGTGAAGATATAAATTACTCACTGTGTCTGGACTCGTCTTATATAAAGAGGAGTAAAAAAAAATGGATTCCTTTACCTCCTGGTATTCCGCTGAGGGATATCTTTATTCCGAAGTGTATTCCTCTCACATCTTATTGAACTGAATTGAATAGGGAGGTGTGAGAATGAGAATGAAGCGATACGCTCACGTCAACTCCATCATGCTAACACACGTCAGCGGGATTGTTATGGTAAAGTGGCTTTAGTAGCGCTGAAGCAGTGACTGAAGCAGCGTTCGAGACGAATCCAATGGAAATCACAGTTCGGCTCCAGCCATTTCAACGATTAATACGCACGTTTTAACACGTTATCGTTTCTATAGTAACAGCTCGTTCACAGGGACTTGTACCGTGGACGCTCCACATAAGCTGACTTTAAAAAAAAAACACTGATATGGCGAAGTTTTCTGTAAGGAGATGTTTATTTAACATTTGTGGTAAAGCTGTAATTTTTCCGAAAGCTTCCCGACGTCTCCGGGACAGAAGTGTTTACGCTTTTTTTGTGTGTTCTCCCTAACACGACAAACTCCGTTGTTTTTTTGTCTTATTAAGTTCAACAGAGGGAAAAAAACAACTGTTTCTAGCTGCTATAATGTAAGTGAGAACAGAAGCTAACTTGTTTCATGGGCGTTCCACAAGATCAAATGTAACTATAAACGGATAAAACGTAAAACACGTCGCTCTTTAATTAGTAAAAATTGTAACTGTTGGTAAATCGCTGTGGTATAAGAGGAGTGAAACACTTCAGGATGTGGTTTTGTAGAGAAATAATTTATTTTCGTGTGGTGAACAGTGACTCCACTTCATCACACCACCCCGTCGCTGATTATTTTCCTCTAACAGCACAACACGCAGTGTTTTATTTGTTATTTAAATGCCCAAATTTCGAAATAACCCCATTTTACCACTCTCTTTCCATCATTCACTCTTCCCTTCCACTTTGTATGTGTGTGTGTGTTTTCATTATGATAGGGTTAGTAGTATGAAGGAAACATTGTCACCCATCTGACATAAACTAAAACAAACACACTGCATTATTACACACTGTTATTACACTATTATTACACAACTCCAGCAGCATAAAAACCCTCACACACTCTCTCTCTCTTTAACAGGGGTCAGCGTGGGGTAAAGGTCACGGGGGGGGGGGGGGTATTTACGTGTGTGGCTCCACTTTAAACACAGGAAGAGGGGAGAAAGAAGAAGAAGAAGAGAGAGTGAGAGGGAAAAAAAGACTAACAAATCCAGTTTTGCGCCGACATTCGAACCCTGCTCCAGGAGATTACATCCTTCCCGCTGACCTCTGACCTTTTCCCCACCCCCATTCTCTCTTCTCAGGGGCTTTCTCTCTCTCAAAACACACATACACACCGTTTCGGTGGTTCCAAATTAGCTCACTGTGTGTGTTATTACACACACACACACACACACCATTTGATCTGCCGGCACACTCTATATCAATCACAACACACCGTCAGTAGCGGCCGGATATGAACTCTGCACTGGGTTTACAAAATGTGTGTGTGTGTGTGTGTGTGGGTCTCTATCAGCTTGCAATTCATAGCCCAAAGCATTAAAGCAGAAGTGTTATTTCCTCAGTCGTCTTTATGATCTCAGAGTCAAGCTCAAACTTCAGAAACTCTTTACACAATACTTTCTGCAGCATACCACACACACACACACACACACACACACAGAGGACATAAAGATATAAAACACTGTACACACAATATAATTATTCTTAATTTTATTAGCTAACCCAGCATGTGCTACCAGTCCTCTGTTTTGGACCGGAAACCTAACTCACTCGGCTAAAAAGTGCTAGCTAACACAATATAATAACATATCACAAGCTAGTTAGCTAGTTAAGTGCGCAACTTTACAATCATCATCCTTTTCTTGTATTTACGCATATCTTATTTACGTTTTCTCGTTACATTGTACGCAAAAGAAATTCAAGTCTAGCTAGCGTCTTTATTTCCTCTCGATATATTTAACAGTGAGGTGACTGTTACATACAGCAGGGCAGCCATATGACAGTTTCCGCCCTCCCGTGTGATCGTTTATCATCCGTGCACGTGAATGAATCCGAATAGTAAAAATCGTTCTACGACTCTACGATTACAAACGTTACAGAAAAATCAATGCATAGCAAATTGTTTATTCGTAGTTACGCATCGAGCAAGTGCGCTTGCTTTACCTTGAAGTGGTTCGCGTCTTTTTGCGTCTGAGTGTATTCTCTCTGCTTATAAAAAACATTACTTAACTTAAATTCAATTAACTTAAATTACTTAAATTAACTTAAATTTCATCATTTGGAGTTAGCTGGAAACGATATCGTTTATTGTGTTAGTCCTACAGCTAATCACTTCATTTTAACGAGAAAAACTATCAGAAAATCTCTGAAACGTTCCCTTAAGCACATTATTTCTCCATCTAGTAACAACCATCTGTGAGAAAAAAAGAGAAAAGCACGAATTACAGTTAGCTAGTTAGGTAATGTAGCTAGCTAGTGTTAAGGTTTCTACTAATCACGCAGACTCACCGATTTAGACAGATGAGACACCATTTTTGTGCTTTTAAAGATTGCAATGATTTTTACATCAATTAAAAAAAACACCTACTTATTGAGAAACACTTTCTTTTGTAACATGTTGGAGAAAATCCACAAACCGAATGATCTTTTTCAACATTTCAGTGAAATGGTTAGTTTTTTTTTTTAGTAAATAATATAATAGCATTTCAGGAAATAGTTACCAAAAATATGTTAAAAATTAATCATGTAAATAATGAAATAATATAGAGACGATTCTGAACGAGAAGGCAATAAATAAATAATTCCCTCATACTGGAATTTTCTAATTACTAATTTACATAAAAACAATCCATTAGATTTTTCCTTTCTGTTGTTTAAAAGTCTTGTACTTTTCTTTAAAATAGATGTAAAGATTTCTTCTCCTCCTCAACTTTACAGTTAAAGTTTAAATTTGGATCTTAAAAAAAAAAAGAAATTAAAATCATATTTACTCATATCCTCATTAAACTGTATTAAAATGACTCCTCTTCTACTTACAAACACAAACACACAATTGATAAAGTTTAGAATTTGCTTTTTTAATAAACTTTCTCCATTTCTATGTGTTACTAGTGAGAAATAATTACTTTCAATCTGTCTTTATTCAATAAAACCTTATTTGCACTGGAGAAACTGAATGTTAATAATTGATTATACAACATATTGTGATTTTATTATTACTGGACATTAGTAGGTCATGTGACTTTGTGTATTTTTACTAGAGTTTGTTCATTAAAACAAAAAATAACATTTCAATTTTGTCTCTTTTGCACTTTTTTTTCACTTTACTTTCCTAAACTTTGCTGTTTACGGATAAAGTTTGTTAACTCGTTTTAGAAGCATCAGGAAATACACAGCTACAATTCAACTTTACATTTTCTACTTGTTATTTTATTTTCAAACTTACAAACATCTTTGTATATTTTATTTAATTATTTTAGGCCGAATTTGTTCATATATCAAAAACGAACATAAAACAGGAACGAAAAGAGGTTATTAAAGATGCATCGCTTCCCTTCGATCATGTTGTTATAAACCAGGATTGTGTTAAATATCATGCTGATAAATTTATTTCATTTTTATTAATTAAATATCATTTCATTATTGTGATATGAAAACTGAATAACAGCACATGTTTGTAGAAGTTTCGGAATAATTTGTATTTGAAAAAAGAATCTGAATCAACATTCAGCTGAATAATATAAGATTATTTTAGTTAATACTAATTAACTAATTAGTCATTAATTCTTGGTAACTAACTTCTCTAAAACTAATGTATACAAAGGATTACAGTTTGAAATAATGTTATATGACCTATTAAACTCTTGCTGCATTCTCTTAGCGATTCAGAAAATGAAGAAATTCAATTAAACCAACATTTATGCTTAATTATGCTTTTTTTTTTCTTTTGTTAAACATTTCATTTCATTACGTAATTATTTGTAATCATCCTGCTCGGGTACAATCGATTTCATTTTTATATAAAATGTCACATTAAAAACATGGACAACGTTTGTAATCCTGACGATTTTAATCATTCTGTTTCCATGAACATCGTCCAAATTACTTTAAAATTCTGACTGTAAATGAAAAGTAAAAATAAACTTGTCAAAATGTTCAATTTTTATAAAAATGAATATCTGAAAAATAAACTGCACCTTAACTCATCTTAATTTCTTATTCAACACAGTTTCCAGATTAAAAACATCTACAGGTTACAGGATTACAGATGAAAGAAAAAAAAAAAAAGGTTGGGGTTTTTTTTTTTCCTTTTTTATGGAAATCCTCAGTCCATTCATCCCGACGTCTGTTTAATCATTCTGCGTTTATTTCCTTATATGGGCATTAGGAATTTTTTAAAGGAAGGCGGGACCTGGTCATGTGACCCGGGCAGTGTTTTTTCTCTCCCCCTTTTCACCCTGTGGTTTTGAAGTTGGGGGGGGGGGGGGGGGGACGGAGGAACGACGTGGAGGAAAAAGACAGAGAGAAACGACTGTAAAACATGTTTACAGAGAAGAAAAGATCATAATGAACTTATAGGTAAAGAATGCAAAGTGTTTAGAAAGTGAAGACGAAGGAAAACACAAGAGAAAAGAGGCACGAAGGAATAAAAGAAGGAATAAATTAGGACGTGCTAAACAGCACTAGAGAATGACAGAGGAGAAGAAGAATGTTTTAAAAATATTATTAAAAAAATGTATGTGGATGTTAAAATTAATCAAGCAAAATATGAACGTGAAATGAGGGCAGAGAAGAAAAAAAAAGAATAGAAAACGAAACATTTGCTGTTTTTAATCTTTCTTAAAGAAATGAAAGTAGATTTTAATTCGATTTTCAGCAGCAGCTATTCAGGTTTAAGCTACAGAAAGATATCTAGACGTTCCTGATGTTTATTACCCAGACGTCTGATGTTGGTTTCAAGGCTATGAGTATGATTATTATATTGTACATGAGGTGTAATATATTGTAGTGCTTTGAGATAATGTATGAGGAGAGTCAAATGTTGATCCATGGTGCACATTAAAAAAAAACAACTCACAAATCAATAATAAAACTATAGTGGAAAACTGTGCTACGTATTTTTATGGTGTGAATAAAGCTATCTCGGTGAATGGTGAGCGATAGAGAGAGTAAAATGGAAAGAGAATGAAAGCAAGGAAGACAGGAAGAGGATGTTCTCTTCATTCATTTTACTGACATAGGAGTCGACACCGGGGATTCCTCCAAGCAAATGTTAATAAAGTATCCTCGTTCCCTTTTTTTTTTTTCATCTTTTACTTCCTGAATGATCTTTCCATTATTTTTATTCCTGGATGCGTTCTGAGCAGATTTTCATTTCCTGAATTATTTCCCCAAACTGCCGCGACTCTTTCACCACCTGATGCTTTTAATAATCGGCTGCATTTCCACCAGTTTAGGAATCAAACGCTGGACTGTGCAGGATTTTACACGTTTCCTTCTACTGAATCACGTTAAGATCCAATCCTTCAGCATTTACACACAGCGCAGAGACGACGCTCTAGACCACAGTTACACACTCGACGGGAGATAACGTGGTTTTATTTGTTTTTAGGTCTTTATTCTGTGAGAGCGACGGCTCGAATGACGTTCTGTTGCAAGTGACGTTCGCGTTGTACGCTCCTACTCAGGTACGAGTGTTAGTGAAACGCTGAACTGTTTTATCTCTCAAGTTTTTTTTTTTTTTTTAACATGGTAAGAATTTGAATTGCTTGATTCGTTGTCATGGCAACAACATGACGGAGCACGAAAGCCCCTGATGTCATCGGTTCTTGGTTCCAGAGAGAGAGAGAGAGAGAGAGAGAGAGAGAGAGAGAGAGAGAGGGAGAGAGAGAAAGAGAGAGAGTATCCTCAGGATTTAGGGGTGTGCCTACGTGCCAAATGGTGAAACAGACGAGAGGTTAATCTGGCCAGGGGCCCGATTTAACCTTTACACACACACACACTTTAAAATTTAGAACACACACATTCACACACCGTTCAATATTTAGAACACTCATACACAGTTTAAAATTTAGAAAACACACACACACAAACCTTTTCACTTTCTCTCTCTCTCTCTCACTCTCTCACACACACACACACACACATACACACACACAGAGCAACATTTCAACAACAAAAGTCGAAAAAGTCACTACGTGCGGCAAGCAAATGCCCACACACAGACACGTGTGCAAACACACACAAATTGGAGAATGAGTCCACCCAATGTTGTGGAGTGTGTGTGTGTGTGTGTATATGTGATTTTGCGGGGGGAGGGGAGAACCCCCCTCCCTTTTTTGTCTTTAAAGAAATTCCTCTTTTAAAGAATGCCTGCGGAGAGTGAGAACCCCCAACCCCCAACACACACACACTCACACACACATGCACACACACTTTATACCCCCAACACACATGCTTGTGTGTGTGTGAACTGTTTTTCTTCTCTCTCCTGTATTTTGCATGCAGAAGTATACACACACACACACACACGCTTCATAATCTTCACAGCAGTCGGAAAAGCGGTGCCACGGGATGCTCTGTTGATGCAGCAGCCGCATTTCAGTGGCATGTCTGTGCCCACACACACACACACACGCACAGGAAGTGATCAGTGAGCGCTTCATCAGATCTCCTGAAAGCCTGAACCGCCCCTGGTTTCTCAGAACAGTAGGCGGTTCTTAGCTGTCAATCAAACAAGGGGCGGGCTAAGACACAGGAAGTACTGTAATAGGTGAAAGTTCATGTTTTGCTGTCTGTTCACTAGGGCTGGGCACGGATGTTACACAATATTGACGTAACTATAAATGGTTAAAAAAAAAAACAATGTGTCACCGCTTAGTAAATTAAAAAAAAAGAAATAAAGCACTTCATGACATGCTCTGATAGGAAAATAATCAGCTTAACTTCGGGGTGCTACCAGTAACTGTGCTTCATCACACCACCCCATCGGTGATTCATTTCCTGTAACAGGACATCACAGAGCCTTCTATTCCTTCCATTATTATAATTAGTGCATTAGAATGATTATATTCTCTATTTTCAGTAAAGCCCCGCCCATTTCCTGACCAATTCACCGGCACCCATCACTGCAACTAAAGCGAATGAAAATCCCACAAAACAAACAACAGTGCCAATTTTAGTGACAACAAATCGAAAAGTATCGAAACATTGGCTGTGTTTACGTGCAAAGATTTTCGCCAATCCAAACGAACTGAACCTGATCGCAGATTTTGTACGAAATGTTTATATAGATCCTGAACTGGACACTCTGTATAAAATCTGTGTTTAAATACACTTCACGTGTAATCTGATCCCAAGCTATGCGCGCGTGTGGAACGAGGTTACGTGTCAGTGTTACCATAACAACGACAAGTCAGTGAGTCCTGTCAGCGTGTTCGGCTTTATAATCACACCGCTTACAGTATATTGTAATTTTTGGAGTTTTAAATGATCTCCGTCTCAGCCAATCGTCGCCCATATATCGTTATTAAACGGACAGCGAGAAGAAGAGTTTGTGCGCGCAGTAAAGTTGTTCACCATTTCATATTTGGCTGCTGAAACAAAAATTCCGATATTATCAATCGGTATAATGTCTTTACTCGTTTTCTAATGTTACCAACATTAAAGGTCATTATTTGGGAATAACCACATAAGAAGGAATGTTTTATCAGAGATTTTACTCAAATGTTCTGCATCCTTGCTGAATATCATGGCAAATATTAAACAGTGAACTTAGCGTAGATCAGCTCACATCCTGCATCTGCCTCAGAATGTCTGACGTCAATCCCTCTGCCATTCCAACCTCAAAATGATTTTAAATCGATTCAGATCTGTAACATGAACTGTGTTTTCTCACACAACCGTTTTTGCAGAATGCACACACCAACAGAGAACGTAATCAGACACAACTGTTCATTCTTCCATTTAATTCATTATTAAAAGGATAGTAACCCCCCTGGTTCGGTCAGACAGAAATGGCATTTGGATTGGCCTCAACTGAGCCTCCATTGAGGTGTATACATTATAGGGCAGGGCAATATGATGATATAATAACAATACTGTGACAAATCATGCCAGAATAACCTTTTCTCAGATTTTGCAGAAAGCATGATATTATAGATTATTTTTTAAATAATGACTGAAAGCAGTTGGATTGATATTATTTTGTTCTAAATCTTTAAAACTCCAAAAGGTTATAGACAATTTTAGAATTTATTTTTCCTACTCTTCAGGCTCAATTTATTTTTCTGAACATTAAATAAAATATCATCAAGAACAGTTTTTCAAAGGTTTTTAAACGCAACACTGAAGTCTTGCTGGAAGTTTCTTAATAAACCTGTGTATCACGATACATAGCACATATTGTAGAATTGTCTTCGAGAATGATTATATGATATTTTTAATCATATCAGCCCACCCCAATACAGGAATGATTTTATTCTGACTGAGCTCTAAATTGGATTATTAATGGATTATTAATATACACATAAAAACGTAGTCCCATTAAGAAAGCAGGATGAGGACGTGTAGAAATGTGTAGAAACTTTTCCAACACTACTACATAAAACTTTTGGCCAAATTTTAAGCCTGTAAACCTATTCAGTGTTCATAAGAGTTCCATGAATGTTTGATAAAAATGGCTGCGAATTACTGAATTATTAGATTTTAATATTAGTATATCGTGTTCTTTAATTCTATAAATATCTAAAACTCCACTATTTACTTTAAATATATATATGTATATGTGTGTGTGTGTCAGTGTGTTTTCTTCATCTCTTCTCTGTTAGTTTCACTCCCACCTGCACACACACCTCCATTAGGACGATCCGTGAGTGTGTGTGGTATCTTTCGAGCTCCGGTTCCACCAGTATTATTTATCATGATCAACAATCAGATAAAGAGAAGAGCATTTAAAACGAATTGTACAGTCTGGGGTTAAACTGGAAGGGAAAAACACGGGAGCAGCGTCGCCCCAGAAAGCAGTGCGTAATAGGAAAAATAACAATAATAATAATGATCATGTTGATATAATAATGCAAAATGAAATCTTAAAGTCTAGCCACCTGAGTGTAGCGAGTAAAATTAAGCCCTTAGGATACAAACTTGCTTTAATCACATTTCCATTATATCTGCGCTCAGAACGCTGTATAAAGGCAATTTCAATTAAAGTTTCGTCTTGTTTTTTTTTTAACCACATCCTGTGAAGTTACACAACCTTATATATAAACCAATTTATGCCTTCCAAATTAGTATTTCCAATTTCACCATTCATACACAACTATTTTATTCACACATATCTTTTTAATGTGCTAATGCAAAACAAAATGAGCCGCAAACACTACTGAGTCTACTGAATCTTTAGCCTTGTTTAATGTTAAACAAATCTGATAATACCAATCAGCTGCATGGAAACTCCTCAAGTCCAGTTCATGTATATGATTTTTTTATCTTATGACTACACGACAATTTGATTTTTTGTGCCTGTTATATTTAACTGGATATGAATTGTATTTTTGTTTTATCTGATGCTGTATTTGTGTTTAATCTTGTAACGATGCCCTGAAAGTCACAGCGCATCGATCTAAAATGAGCCGCTTCACCTGCAGACGTTTATAATGTACAAATCTGGCACTGAGGTAAACAAAGCGACTTATTTGCTTTTGTGTGACTAACATGTCTAAGGAATGAACGATCAAAGTGTGCACCTAACTGAATTTAATCAATTTAATTTTATGCATGATGCAGACTTTATATATATATTAACTAATATCGTTATTACATAGTCAAGGATTGTAACTGTAACGAAAACAATTTGCATGGTTTCAGTAATGTAACCTAAATAGTCGGGTCTCTTATAATCTACAAAATCGAATATTATATTCTGTTATTAAATGTGAATGTTCTCAGTAGAAATTGAACAATTTAAAGATGTACCTAACCTCCAAATTTGCCAAATTAATAATGAAATGTATTTATAACAAGTTTAATTACATTCCAAAGAAGCTAAAGATGTAGATGTATGTAATATGTGTAATATATAATAAGTTTGTATGATTGTAAAGGGCCTCTTTACTGAGGCCACCAATACGCTTTATAAAGTTTATAAGATTTTATAGGTTTTTTACAAAAGTGTTGTAAAGGATGAAGACACAAAATGAACTTTCTTATAAAAAGTAAAAAGGTAGCTTCATTTCTTCCTACATTTCTCACAGAAACATTAAGGAAAACTAGACATCAACTCATCACATAGTTAGCATGTTTTGCTAAAAAGACACTGTTACATCACAGGAATGACTTCAATATGCTTTAAATTCTCAAACACTGGACAGAGAACTGAACACAAAGCATATTAACCTAATATTTATTAGCCTACAGCTCATAAGGAGCACTTTATCACAAGCAGATAAACACCACGTTCAATGCTTTAAAAAAACACAATAAAACAAATCATTATAAATTAGATTAAATGATTTTCTGATTATCAGTAGTTAAATGTTTTTTTTTTTAATCAGTTAACTGTTTCTAACATACATGAAGGACAAAACTACGATTTTCCACAAAAAACATTGAGCAAAACCAGCACTACACATCAAATGAATCCTGATTAGCCAACAGTTCAGACCTAGCATGTTGTTTTCAGGACTTTGCAACACATTAACAATACTTATCAAATTCACATAAATTAACCCCAGACACCTTACTGATTAACACCTTAAAGGGTTAATAACCAGACCAAAATGAACCTTATTAAAATAAGGCATAATGGAAAAGTCTATTTACTGATTAAACACACAAATATGATTAAAATGTGGCCCATCACTTTATGAAAGTGGTATAAGACAACTGTAAAATGAATTAATCAAAATAAAATGATCAAACATATTTATTAGCATACAGTTTAGCAAGTTAGTATTTATATAATGTTTAGCTAGTGCTTTATAGTGATACTTATAGCTGCAGTGAAAGCTATATAAGCAAACTAGCTTTAGGAACACGTTAATAACAAGCAAATAACGACTAAACTAATCACTGTAAGATTATAACTCCTTAATACGGCTAATAAAATCGAAATTCATGTTTTAAAAGCAAAGATAACGTACAAGAAAGACACACGGTTTTTAATCAGTCAGTTGAATGCCTCAGCGGCCTGCTCACGGGCATTTTAACGGTCTCAATTTCAAAATATAACCGACTCGTTATGACGTAGCAGCCTCGCGCCGTTTTAAATCCGCACTGGAGGTCTAAACCTGGTTTAAATGCGGACTAAAGCCGTTAGCAAACCTTTTAAACCGAAACCGAGTGAGAACAAGCTCCTGCTTTAAGCTACTAGCATCGGATGTAAACACTGTAGCACATGACGACATCTGGCTCAACGCTGGACACCAAAAAAAATAAAAAATCCATGAAAGCTAGCATAAACCTGAGCAAAAAAACATCAGCCAAGAAAGCCTCGTAAGAGCTGGAGAGGGAAAAACAGTGTCTCTGTGAGGTAAAGTGTATAAGTCCGACATTTTAGCAGCTCCATCATTCGTGTATTTCTGGTCCATGAGTCGACTGAACATCTTCGGAAAGCTAGGTTTCAGAAGAGCAGCATTTCCTCACAAAGCAAAGACAATTAGGCCTTGTGTAGCCTAATTAATATTTTTACCAAATACCCAGTGACGTCATAATACATATATATGTGTGTATATATACATGTGTGTTCATGCTTCCATAAAGAAGAAAAATCCTTCAAGCTTTATCACACTATCATACACGCCTTTTATGCCCCAGAAGAGATCATTATTCACAACTTGAAAACCTAGAATACACTGTAGTTGGTGGTTTGGGGTATGGTTTTTTTTTTTTTTTTGGGGGGGGGGGGGGGGGGGTATTTGGGTGGTTATGGGGATTATGGGGGGTATGCCTGAGTATGGGGTAGGGGGTAGGATAGGCCATGATGCTGTCACTAAATGGCTTGTTTGTAGCTACATACAGGCCTGAGGGTGTCCCTGAGGGTTCGGTAGTCAGTGCCCTCAGCAATACAAAGTAGATGTAACACCAACCCAACACACACTGAATACCATCATGCATGCTAGCAGTGGTTAACACTGTAACCCAACCAAAGCCAGACTGAGAGAGAGATAGATATCAGCTGTATAAATGAGTATAATAGGTCTGGTGGACTCACCTGGTGGACAAAGACGTCTAATGGAGGGTCCACTGGACGCCCCTCGCTGTGGGTCATCGATATAAATCCAAATCCCATGCGCACATTGAACCATTTGCAGTAGCCGGATCCAGCCAGGACCTGCCCCGGGCTCCGCTCCTCCTGCCCCGGGCACCTGGCGGTGTCTCCTCCCGGCCCTCCTGCACGGTACAAACGGAAACACAATCCCGGTGAGGTAGTCGGTAATCAAGCTCGGAGTTTCAGCAACCTGGAGTTTTGCTTGTTTGCTTGGTTCAAGACAACACACACACACACACACAAGAGCAGCAGATTCGCGACGTGTGTGGGCAAAAAAAATGGAAATTCCCATTTTACCCCAAACCAAGTGTGAGGTGAGATGAATACATCACATCTAATCACGTTAAGGTGCGCGTGCACAACCGGGAACCATCACTCAGAAGTCAGCTACACCGCATGATCTACCTATTCCCTGTTCTAACCCCCGCCTGCTGATGGCGATTGCTCAATTTCACTCCTTCACCACAACAACTAACTTTTTAAAAAAAAAAAAAAAAAAAAACCTCCACGTGCATACCGTAATTCACGTGCATTCGGGGGGATTGGGGGGGGGGGGGGTTTGAAGGGGGGGCAGGTGCGCGAGCGATTGTGGCCCCCGCCCCCCCCCCCGGGGGGGGGGGGCCGGGCCGGGGGGGGGGGGGGGTGGGGGA
>JAKKZI010000105.1:0-46606 GCA_037576675.1 Pangasius sanitwongsei | reverse complement strand
TGTGGAACCTCTTAAAATAAAGCTGAAAGTCTACACTTCCATCACATCTTGATTGTTTTATTTCAAATCCATTGTGGCGGTGTATAAAGGCAAAATCACAAAAACTCTGTCATTGTCCAAATACTTCCGGACCTGACTGTATATTCTGCGCAGCACTGAAGGAGCATGAACCAGCAACTGATAACGAAGTGGAAGTATTTGTCGTACTTTTTGCGTCCACTGATCTGTGTCTTTCGGTTCTAGGTACCCGACTCAGCCGTGCCGCTTCGGGAAGCTGCTGCTGCTTTTGCCTGCGCTGCGTTCAGTCAGTGCATCTACAATTGAAGAAGTGTTCTTCAGGAAGACGATTGGAAACGTGCCCATCACACGGCTTCTCTCTGACATGTACAAATCAAGTGACATATGAGCATTACATTTCCACCCAAGAGGACTGCGGGGAAAAAAAAAAAAAAAGCGGGCCTGGGAAAATGACACACTGTCCCAGGCCAAGTAACAAAAGTGAGTTACGATATGATTATATCGTAATGTACAAGAGAGAATGGCTATAACGGTTCTGGAAACATCTCTATGCCACCTCTAAAGCAGACGGCATAAAAGACAGCATTTCTAGTGGGAGAAACTCTAAACTATAAAGACTGTTGGTGGCTGAACAAGTTCTGTTCACTGGTTTGGAAAAAAATGTTACACTGTGGGATACTTTGTGACTAATTTTCATCTAATCTTTTTAAATCTACTTATTGAGATAACTTTCATGATTTATTTTCCCCAAAAAATTAGACAGCAGAGGCATTTTTTTTTTAAGTTATGTGTGTGGACTCAGACATGTACAAACACATAATGATTACTTATTAATAGGACATTTTACAGTCTCTAGAAGACCAATGAGCTTTCCTACCAATGTTGTTGTTTTGGTTTTTTTTTTTTTTTTGGTTTCAGTTTTGTCGTTCTGTCCTAGAGCTTCGGTGGAAACCAAAAAAGATTTTAAAAAAAACAAAAAAAAAAAAAACAAAGAGTGAGAGAGACACTGAATCCCAAATGGCTTGGCAGACATATAGGGAGTAGGGGTCCATTTCAGATGCAGCTGGAGACACGAGACAGGTCGTGAGGTGCTGTCCATTAGGAGGAGGTCTCTGTTCCTTTGACACAGTGCTGAAAACCAAAGGCTCATGCAGCTGAACTCATCAGAACATGACTCACACTAAAGTAGGGGTGGGCGATAATACTACTTCTCTTTTCCAGTCAAAGCCAACCACTGCTATTGCTCGTATCAAGGTCGTTCTTGGAAGAGGCCATCGTGAGTGCTTTTTTTTTTTTTTAAGAAACAGAAACCATATTTGCACAGAAAATTGTGGGTCAATCCTAATCGCAATCCCAATTGGGTAGTGAGCCATGTACAAGAAAAGAAAAACTAACATGTGTAGAATGGCTTAGGAGTTATTTTTCTTTTGTACTTTTTGAATTTAAATCACAGGGCTACTAAATAGGGACCCCTCAACCGCTCAGCTATATGGCAGGATTAGATTAGACCTCCTTCTGGATAAAAGAATCGGCCAGACGAATAAATGTAATAATCGATACCCTACTAGGTAGTGCACTACCCTCTCGTCCCTGCTCCACCAGCACATGTGGAGCTCTTCTTTACCTGGATGATGTGAACGGAAAAGCTCCATCCCGACCTGGACATACTGCACCATTTAGCGCTGTAGTATGCAGTTTTGGATGTAGCTAACGATTCTGCTAACGATCGCTGCAGTGTGACCCCGCACTTCCGCAACATTTTAAAAACAAAACTGCCAAGTTTTTTTTTTGTTTTTTTTGGCAGCCTTTGAATCTTACTTTTGTGTAGTTACTAACACACGTCCAGAAACATGTTCAGCACTTGTATTTTTTTGTAGTTTGTAAATATATTCCTTGTTGTAAAAAGTAATAATTTTGTGAAAAGTTGTCTAAATATTAGAATAAATATTGAATATTAAACTGCTGCATCCCAGCTTTTTTTTGAATCTCTGGGTTATTACTGTTATCGGGTTGAGTCCCCCATACTCGATCTTGCGTGGTGAAAGATCCACATCCCCCCCTAAGCTCCCACTAAACAAGGACACAGAGAGGTTCATATCTGGCCTGGAGTGCATATTGAACCATCAGTGCTACAATACACCCAGACCTTGAGTTAAGTTGCTGTTCCTCGGGCTTCAAGCACTCTTTGATAAATCAAGGGCTTTGGCCAAATTGCATTTTTTAATCTTCATTTTGGATAGAGGAGCAGCACAATGGAAAGAATCATGATTGCAGATGACAATGTTCAATCCAATTTAGCTTCTTCCTTTAATGTGGTCTGCACTGGCGCGGAGTGAACTGCAAGGTTACTTGAAGCAAATAGACACACCTTTCACCAAGTCTCTTCCCAGTGTAACTAAATCCAATTTGTAAATATTATCTGCTATCCCCCACCCCAAACTCCTGTATAAGGCTAACACCTTAGCATCTTATTCTCTTTGGATGTATACTCACTGGCCACTTTATTAGGAACACCATTCCACCAGCGCGTACATGCAGTTATCCAATCAACCCATCATGTGGCTGCAGCACAGTGCATACAATCCCGTAGATGCATGTTAAAAGGTTCAGGTAATGTTCACATCAAACAAAATAAAATGGGATCTCAGTCACTTTGACCGTGGTTGGAGACACTTTTTGCTGATGAGAAAGGTCAGAGGACACTGGTCAATAATCACTCTTTACAATCACGGTGAGCAGAAAAGCATCTCAGATTTGGACGACATGCCAAACCTTCAGGCAGAAGACCACAGGGGCTACAGAGGTCACAGATTCACTCAGACTAGACAGTTGAGGACTGGGAAAATGTCGCCTGGTCTTTTTCCAATCTTCAACCGTCCAGTTTCAGAGAGCCTGCACCCACTGTAGCCTCAGTGTACAGGTGGCCAGTGAGTGTATTCTCACATATTCCAACTTTTACATTTACAGCAAGTTCCACAATTTTTTAGTTGATTCCAAGCATTGAATTTGCATTTGGTAGTTGTTCAATGGAACTCTCAATACGTGGTCCAAAGAGATGTTGATGCAAGTGAAGGAGGCCATCATTAGGTTGAAAATACAAAAAGCAGACCTATCAGAGAGATAGTAGAAACTTTAAGAGTGGCCAAATCAACAGTTAGGTACATTCTTAAAAAGAAAGAAAGCACTGGTGAGCTCAGCAACACCAAAAGGCCTGGAAGACCACGGAAGACAACTAAAGTGGATGATCGCAGAATCCTTTCCTTGTTGAAGAAAAACTCCTTCACAACATCGAGCCAAGTCAAGAACACTCTGGAGAAGGTAGGCGTATCATTGTCAAAGTCTACAATCAGGAGATGCCTTCATGAACGTAAATACAGACGGTTTACCTCAAGATGCAAAACATTGGTAACATTCAAGAACAGAAAGGCCAAATTAGACTTTTCTGAAAAAAAAAAAAACTCTCCAAGTCTGACCAGTTCTGATGTAAGATTAACTTGTACTAATGATGGGAAGAGAAGAGTATGGAGAAGGAAAGGAACAGCTCATGATCCAAAGTATACCACATCATCTGTCAAACATGGTGGAGGCAGTGTTATGGCATGGGCATGTATGGCTGCCAATGGAACGGGCTCACTGGTGTTTATTGATGGTGTGACTACTGATGAAGTAGCAAGATGAATTCTGAAGTGTATAGAGCTATACCTTCTACTCAGATTCAGTCAAATTCTGTAAAACTAATAGGACGGCGCTTCACAGTACAGATTGATAATGACCCAAAACATACCACGAAAGCAACCCAAGAGCTTCTTAAGGCAAAGAAATTAAATGTTCTTAAATGTCCGATGACCGAAACCCAATCAAGCATGCTTTTCACTTACTGAAGACAAAACTGAAGGCAGTAAGACCCACAAACAAACAGCAACTGAAGATGGCTGCAGTGAAGGGAGGAAACTCAGCACTTGGTGATGTCCATGGGTTCCAGATTTCAGGCAGTCATTGACTGCAAAGGATTTGCATCCAAGTATTAAAAATAATCCTAATATTATGATTGTTAGTTTGTCTAATTGTCCATTGTCGTGGTGTACAGAGGCAAAATGACGATAATTCTATCACTGTCCAAATAATTATGGACCTGACTGTATGTGTGTATATATGTATGTACACTGATCAGCCATAACATTAAAACCACCTGCCTAATATTGTGTAGTTCCCTCTTGTGCCACCAAAACAGCTCTGACCCGTCGAGGCATGGACTCCACACGACCTCTGAAGGTGCGCTGTGGTATCTGGCACCAAGACGGTAGCAGCAGATCCTTTATGTCCTGTAAGTTGCGAGGTGCGGCCTCCATGGATCGGACTTGTCTGTCTAGGACATGCAATAGATGCTCGATCGGATTGAGCTCTGGGGAATTTGGAGGCCAAGTCAACACCCTGGACACAAGACGGGCAATAACATGAATTCTCCATGTCAGACTATATGATGAAGATCCTCTAATGATAGACCTGCAGTTAAAGAGAATTACTATGTTTAGTTTATGTCATTAATCAGCATGATTTGGGTTCATGTAGAAAATGCGAGTGATGTATGAGCTTGATTGGCAGAAAACTCAAGAGATTATCTAAAAAAAAATACTCATCTCAGCTCAGACATTACAAGCGCTTATCCGGGACTGCAAAGGTACAACTACCACTCAGGGCGAGATATAACCACTACTAGTAGAATAAAGTTAAACACTTAAGGGCAGCGAGTTTGAAAAGTTTAAAAGAATAAATCACAAAAGCCTTTCATCACCATCTGTGTGTGAACAGTTTTATTGGAAAACCTTCAGAAACAAATAATGGCACAGCAATATACAAATCTGGAAACATGCACCAACAGTGGCCTTGTGTTTAAATGTACTTCAATTAGGAATAAAACGAAACGAAACAAAAATTCGTCGAGGCTCAGCTCAGCTAGTGGCCGCGTGGGTGTTACAGTTCACACACTTCGCATCGGAGAAGCGTCACTGAAGTGCGTTCTGCTCTGTGAGAGAAAGTCTAGTCGTAGATTCAAGAGTAGTGCAAGTATTAGACAGAAAAAAAAAGCCACCTGTCTCAAATTAATGCTTCGAGAATTAAAATTCAGTTAAAGAAAACTTACTAGAATTTATTCCAACAATGGTAAATAATGTTTGCATATATATATGGAAATGTTTTTTGGTTCATGTTTGTTGGTTATTTCTTGCAATAATATCCTGAGCCTCATAACTTTCAAAGTTAGTGGTGCCTCTAATCTACTATGATATCCACAAACCTAAAACATGAGATGCCTCTTTTTTTTGTCTTTATGTTAGAGCAGAAATGATTTTTTTTTTTATTCAGAGCACAAAGTGACAAATCTCTAGAGACGGTGCGCTGATTTTACAAAAGTGCTGACAATTCATTCTACAGTGCGATGGTGAGATGTTTTAGTTTTTTTTTGTTTTTTTTTTTAAAGTTTGAGCTTCAGAATTTTTTTTTTTTGCTCAGGACCACATGCGGTATGCAGCGTGAAGGGTTCAGATGAGCTGTAAGGGTTCATTCCGTTTTGTTTTTAATCCCAAGGGAAGAGTTCAGGTCGACTGAGACTTCTCCCCACACGTGTAGTGAGGTCCAGTGTGGGCGCTTCAGGCGTGTCTGACTTTGGAGGGGGTGTAGTTTTTATCTACAGATTCGTCCTGAAGGAACATGTGCAGGCAGCGCTCGTTTTGGGCCAACGGATGACCAGCCACTCTGCGAATACAGTAAAGAAAAGATGTTAATTAATGAATGAATTAAAGGTTGAGCAGGTACAATGACACATCAGTGTAAGAACGGAACACAGAAACAAAAGTAATAAGATGGTGATGGGGTGAAGGAGACGTTACAGCAAAACTCCACGGGGAAAGACGTTAGAAATGTTCATAATGAAATATTGTGGTGCTGATTTGGAAGCTCTGGAGCCTGATCTGTCTGAGCACAGTGTACAGATGAGGTGAGAAAGCTGCAAGGACTAAAGCGCCGCTGCATCGCTGTCTTTAGGTAGACATGAAGCAAGGGCTAAATCCAACTGTTCCCACTATCAGTACGTAGTTGAACGGCATTGTGGGTAACGTAAGAAACTGTTAACCAAAGTGAAAACTGAACATTCTGATGAAAGACGTTTAGACACTTAAACTGAGACACATAAACACATACTTTTTTTAAAAAAAATCTAAAGTGAAGTAAAATGCATTCGGTACAGTTTTTAAACAGGAACTAGGATCGATACAAGTGCCACAAGCCCGAGTTTCCTTTTATACAGAAAACATTTTGAAGACAACGTGAAACAGACAAAAAGACAAAGTGAAACAGCACATTTTGCGTGCAGGTGACTTTGGGTTTATCCGTCAGAATTCTTTTCTCCAGAAAAACAAGCATGGAGTCACATCTAGACATTAACAGAGGCAGAGAAAGAAAGAAAGAAAGAAAGAAAGGAACAACTCGCCCCAGGAATGAGGCTGGAAAGACGTTTGGTCAAATTCTGCCATTTTCACTACAGATTTTCTCTTTTGCGTGTATCGCACCCTGATGTAAAGTTACAGCATTTCATAATCTGCGCAGTTTGCTTCTGCTGATTAAATGTCTTTTATTTCTTTTTTATGTCTTTTTATTTTTCTGGATCCAACATGATCTTTGCCAAGGCAAGGTTAGAAAGTAAAGAAAAATGTTTCCATGTCATATTATTAAAATATATTTGTTTTTCGTAAAGTAGAGATGGCAAAGTATATCACCGGCAGAAATACAAAATTCGGTCAAAACCTGATTTTCTGTTCATCTTGATCTTAGAGAGAGAGAGAGAGAGAGAGAGAGAGAGAAAGAGAATAAGACAGCCTGTGTCATATAATTGGATCTGATCAATCATTTGGACTACAGGAATTCCTGAAATATGTTTCTATCTTGCATGTATAGTCATGTGAAAAAGAAAGTACACCCCCCTGCAGGTCTATGTCTTTATTCGTCAGGGCCTAAATAACAATTGTGTGCTCCTCACCGACTTCAAAAACAAACAGATCACCTCAGGTGACAATAAAAAAAAAAAAAAAAAAGAAGAACAGATTTCAATATGTAGTCATTTTTTCCGTGAAAGTAAACCAACATTCAGAAACGAGATGGGGAAAAATAAGTACGCCCTTCCTACTTCCACGGTCATTAAGAGAGAAATGAGCAGCCAGGTGTTACTAATGAAGAGAGACTGATAAACTCCTACAGAAAACGTTCACATCACGTTACTGTTGATAAATCTGTTTCTACTCGCAACTGCCACTGAATTATAGGGTGTACAAATATTTATCCCACCTGAATATTTCTGAATGTCGGTTCACTTTTTTTGGGGAAAAATAACTACATACAATTCAAATCTGTTCTGTTGCTCTTTTTTTTTTGGCACATGAGGTTATCTGTTTGTTTAGAGAAGTTGGTGAGAACGACACTACTGTTATTGTTAAAGACAGACATAGAACTGAAGGAGGGTGTACTTTCTTTTTCTCATGACTGTGTATCAGCGTCTTTCTTCCTCTCCAAATGTTAAAAGGAAGGAAATCATTGAAAAATTGAATTCCACTAAAAGGCAGCAACACAGTGATTTTCTAAAAGTAACTGCTTCCTTCCTTCCTTCCTTCATCCATCCATTCATTCATTCATTCATCATTATAAACACTGTGGGAAACATCTATGTCTATCTTTATACCTGCTTTTACTCATCGCCTCCAGCTGTTTTTGCAGCTGGTTTCTTATTTCTGGTGCTGCGGCGTCCAATCAGCCAGTGGAGGCTCAGATATAAGCGTGACCCCTTTGGCTTACCACAATGCACATCTTCGCTTTAACCGGCGCTACATAGCTATCCTTTTAGCGCACAGTGATCGCGTCTGCGGACAACAACTGCTCGAGTGGAGGAAACGCGACACAAATAACTCTCATGAGTCGATCTTTAGCATAACATATCTTAATAAAGCTGCTGTATGAAGAGTTTGTCCATGTGTGTCTCTTAATGCCAGTATTAATTTCCTCCAACTTGCGAAACTACACAACTGAAGACAAGGCTGATACGGAAGGTGGTTACCGAAGTCGGAAACACATCTCGAATGCGCGTAATCACACACCGACGCTTATGCATGCACGCGCTGTGCGTCTAGAGCACGCAGGGAGCGCGTGGACCCTTAAGTGCTATTAACGATGAACAATGACATTTAATTCAGGAATTTTTGTTAAGAGAGAGGGAAAAAAAAAAAAGCCCGTCTTAATTACTCGCGTATTGCTTCCGTTCTCCAAACCTAATTTGCAGCGGCTCAGCTCGTATTAAAATTCAAACAGGTAGCGACGACACATTTGCACATGAAACAAAGATAACAGCAAAGTCTGCAATCACAGCAAATAATTACAATCGCACTGTAACTTTTATTGTCTCTGCCGGTGGGGGAACGGCACCTCAGATCAAAAATAAGCACGGGTGCACGTAACATCCTGCGGGGAAGAGGAACGCACGCCTGTAATTTCACTCGCAATTATCATAAATTACACAGCGAAAATAAAACAAATGTAAAAAGTAAAGCTGGGTGCACTCGCGGCCTCTCATCAGTTTCGATCCTTTGGTAGGTAATTATGAGGGACGCGGAGGAGAAAATAAAGAGAGAGAAAGTAGAGCTATCAGCTGACAGGAAAGGCTTGTAAGTAAATCTGCTCCTCTGTTTAACTTCCACCCAAGAAACTTCAGATTAACTTGGGGAGAGGAAGACGTATTGTTACTGCTCATTCTTTTACAAGCTTTTACAGGCATTCCAGCCCATTTTAGCGACCCTGCTACGGGGCTGCTTTGTCACTGCTACAATGAAAGAAAAAACGCCGAGAAAGCTCAGTTTCAGGATTTGAATAATAATAATTTAGAACATTTGGACCAACAGGATTTGTCTTGCAGCTGGCCAAATGACATGTTTCGCAACTACCAGGAAATAGGCACTCTTTCGGAAAGTATAGTGCAGCTCAAAACACTAAACTGAAAGAAGAGAGGGAGGGGAAGAGACAACACAAAACAAAAACTTGGTTGATTTTTTTTTTTTTTGGTTTTGGGATGAAATTTCTGCCTATAATAGGATCTGGACTATAATGAGTGATTTGTAAATATGTATTTCTCCACAGTCTTGCTGGAACAGTAGAAAAACAGTGGTAATAAATAAATAAATAAACAAATGAAACTTAATTCCGTACTGCACATTGCTGTTTTTCATTAGCAAAATCATTTCTGGGTGAAATATTCCTTGAAGAACTTGCGGCCAAGTGCCATTTTTTTTTTTTTTTTTTTTTTTTAGAGCAGCGGGTCATTAGCCAACCGTAGCACTTGACTCCTGTTTGGTTTCTGGACACTTTCAGACCTACTTGTTGAGGAATTGCTCCAGGCCTTGCCGCCGCTCCTCGATGAAGGAGTCGTCGAAGATGCCGTCGTCTCCGCGAAACGGGAGCTGCCTGAACAGGGCTTTCCCTGGCAGAGGAGGAACGACCACCTGACGCACACACACACACACACACTTACACTTACTAACTCACAGCGTTTGAATAACACTGGAACTCATTTATATAAACAGATTTATTCGTAAATCGTTGTATGTTGTAATCTGTTTATGCGAGGAATTTGCTATTCATGAAGATCCTGTAAATTCGGAAAAACGTTCGTAGCCGACTCGTGCTCCTGAGTGTGCGCATAAAAAGAACACCAACTAATCCAAACGTCACCTTGATCGATTTCGAATCATATAACCTGCATAGATTGCTGGATTTCTATATCGGGAATATACTGTGGAGTTTAAATTTTATTACATTTACATTTTATATTCATCCTCATGCTAGTTCACTCGGTCAGGGACTAAGAGCACCATCCAGAACATTTAGCATTCAGTTAAGACAAATCAGTCAATTATGACAAAAGTAATAGCGCCGTATAAACAGAGGACGCGCCGGTCTGTCTGTCTGCGCAGAGCCGTAAGCCGTAAAACAAACCCCTCAGCTGATGGAGGATTTAGTGCTCGATTGTTATTATTATTAATACGATACATGATACATTTTTTTTGGCATAGAAGTGAGTCAAAATAACTTCCACTTCTGTCTTTCAGCCTTTACTCTCATTGTTCAATTTGTACTCCCAGCTGTCTGTGCACTTGACCTTTTATGGAGTTTTGTGGGCGTCGCTAAATGCAAATGAGCTGTGTCGGGAATGCACTTTACACCTTACGGGGGATCAACGTGACACAACGCAAGCTAATGCGAAGACAATCAGAATTTCTGAAAATTTTGTAAAACCGGTGGGAAAATTATAATAAAAAAATTATTTTTATATTATAAAAATGATACATTTTTAAAAATCTGGAATTTACTTCTGTATCCAGTATCAAGGAAAGTCATCATTCAAAAGCCGATATAAACTTGTACTCGGTATAGGGCGTTCTTTTGACTTTTCGCCAATACAAAAAGTCAAGCAGGAAGTGCCCCATTTTGCAGAGAAACACGTTAAGGTTTTTCTGAACAGCAAGTTTCTCCGAGTCTCGGAGTTCGACTTTCGCAAACAGGAGCACTGGCCGCTGAGGTGCCGTGCTTCAGCTGGATTTTGGATTTCCCGGCGTCACACATCACACACTGCGGGTTCCTTCTTTAGAGATTCATCAAAGATTGTGTGACAGACACTGATGATCTGAAATAACAGAAGTAACAAACAAAAAAAAAAAAAAACCCTCCAGCTGCTATTGAAAGCATCGCTGTGAAGATAACGCAGCGACCGTGGCTTCATCGCCTGGATGTTTTGCGCGTCACTAATTGTGCTGATATTCAAGGCCTCTAACTTTGTTAATCAATGAAAAAACTTGGGGGTTTTGTGCGCTTCGATTCCTTTAACTGGTAATTGTGCGTGTTAATAAAGTTTTTTTTATTTCGTATCAAATTCGTAACGATAATTTTTAGATATACCTATATTATTCAAGAACGTATAATGTCAAATTTATAGAATTTGTCATGTTTTGAAAAAAAAATATATCTATAGAAAACAGAAATACGTCACATCCACACACCATCTGCTTATTTATTTATTTATTTTCAAATCACTGTGATCCCATGTTTCTTACAAAAAAAAAAAAAAAAAAAAAAAATCTACAGACAATATTAACTGCCTCTTAATATCAAACAGCTGGTACTGATTAAATTAGCAGCAGCTCTTTATGTGTTCCACGTCACTGTCCTTACAGTAAACAATACACTTCTGATATACACTTCAAATAAGCCGTAAATACATCATTTAGTATCTGCTGCGACGGTGGAACACCAGGCCTTCATTTTATCATTCTGCTATAAGGAGTGTTTTTTTTTTTTTTTTTTTTTTTAACTGACTGAATCCTAACGCCTTCAGCCATGGCTCACCTTGCTCTCTCTCTCCAGCTCTCCTCTGAGCCACTCGAAGTCACTGTATCTCCTCCGGACACACGACTCCTTCAGCTTGAAGATGGGAAGGTTAGTCTGAGGAGGACGAGAGAGAGAAAGAAAAAAGCAGGCAGTGAAACACGAATGAGTACAATTCTCATTCGTGATGCGCAGAAATGAAAACGAATGGCTGAAACTGAAAATCAGGGCACTGAGTGAGAGAGGGAGAGAGAGAAAAAAAAAAAGAACCAAAATCTGACATTTCTGTGTATTCTTATTTGTCCTTTCTAAAATGTGCGGTACTAAGTGGTATTCAGTCGGGGGGGGTGGGGGGGGGGGGTGGGGGGGGGGTTGTTGCAAGGTGGAGAATCTGAAGAAAACGCACGCACATGCAGGAAATGAATAATACTTCTACTACGGATGGATGTCTCGATCACCAAATGTCTTGACTGTCTGCCTTTGGGGAGGGAGGGAGAGAGAGAGAGAGAGAGAGAGAGAGAGAGGGAGGGAAAAAAAGTCTTATGTGAGGCCATAATTGAGATTAGAAGCCTGTATCGTTTCCCTTATTACGCTCCTGGTCCTTCATCATCCCATCCTCGTCCATCCACGGCTCTCTGAATGATATAATAAGTCGGTCTCCACCCTTGAGTGTGCCTCTTCAGCTTTGTTCACAATGAACAACATCGATGAAACACAGCCGTCCTGCTTTCCTCAAAACCCCTCTCCAGCTTTTACCAGCCTTGTCCTATTTTTTAACTCTCTTCTGCCGAATGGCGGCTGTCGTTGCTGCGCGTTTCCTTTTCCTCCCCGGGGAGCAACTCCTTCCTTCCCTTCCATAAACAGGAGCAATATCTCAAAAAAGTCCATTCCTGTTTAATAACTAATAAATACGAATTAAACTAACGTTTAAGGCAACACCTTAGCCACTGAAAATCCTTAAAATACAAAGAAACTGACAATTTTTTTTTGTGTGTGTGTGTATGTGTGTGTGTGTGTGTGTGTGTGTTCATTCGAAAAACCTCTCGGCTCTGTTTAATGAGTCCTAGCAGGAACAGGGCGTCTTGCGGACTGTAAGTGTAGGGTTACGCTTATACAGAACGTTTACGGAGCAACGGTACTCTTGCTGTTCAGAGCATTTGAGCTGTGCTTTCCTCGAAGCAAAGAAGTTAATCCCTGGGTCAACCCATCGGGTAATCTAATACACACACACACACACACACACGCGCACACACCAGCAAGAAAGTTGCTATAGACAGGGCAGTTTTCAGTCTCATGCATACGGGAGCCGGCGGTCAGACACGGAGCCACGCGGATGAACAGGGGGAGAGTACCGGAGGCGTCGTGCTGCTTGTGCTGCACTGTGCACTCACCACGTTCATCCACTCATCTACAGGAAACGCCTTATCCTCACCGACGAGTTACACTCACTGACGTTTTGGATAACCAACTCTGTCTTCACGTAGGCGGAATCAAATGCACGGATGAGTGACGATCATTAGACGCGACACTGTGCGAGTAGAATACTGGGATACAAACGAAGGCAAAACAGCCTTTAGACCATGAGCGCTCTCCAGAAGCGAAAACCGTGTGTGTGTGTGGCGTTTCAGGAACACCACCACAAGCAACAGGGGGGGAAAAAAACGCAATGCCGCTCAGAATATTCAGATCTGTCTCCATGTTCAGATTTAAACTGGAAGTAGGCGTGGTCTAGACCAGAAGTTTTAATTTTTTATGTGAATGCACTGGAAAACAAACAAAGAAAAAAAAAAAAAAAGTCATTTCTCATTCACAAATTATAACAAAATATACTCTGGAAGTTTAGTGGGACTGAGTAAAAAAGATTTATGTTTCAAAGCAAAAAAGTCTTACCCAAAAAAAAAAAAAAAAAAGAATAGGATATTTCTTTTGTTTGTAAAGACAAATGGTAAAAATATAGTTTTAATTTGGAGCTCAGTAAGGCAGCTGGAGCAAACCACAGACTCCCCCCAAAAAAAAAAAAAAAAAAAAAAAAAAAAAAAAAAAAATTGCACCTCCTTAGTACCACGTTAATGAACTTGGTCTCCAACCCGCGAGGGTTGCCAGGTTCCGCGTGTAATAAAGTCTGCGTATTGCCCATACTGCAAATCAGAAACGCATGCGCATGTAACCATGGTTTGTTAAATTGTTTTTGCAAAGATTGAGAAAAAAAAAAAAAGAGGAAAAAAAAAAAATCGAATCTTTTTCTACACCTGAACATTTTGGGATAGTTTCAAGTCTTCCTGTGCGGTTCTCGAGCGGCAGTTAGGGTGGGAATTTCGTAGAAACCTGGCAACCCTGAGCACAAGCTCCGCTTCTTTAAGCTCTAAGTTTCACATTGTTTTTTTTTTTTTTTTCGTTCTGCAATCCTGATGCACACAACTAGTCTAAAGCTTTCTGGAAAAACAAAGAAACAAAAGAAAAATAAATAAATAAATAAACAAACAAACAAAATAAAGAATTGCGCGTCTCGTATTCGTGTCTGTGTTTGTGTTCGTTCAGAAAGGCGCTATCTGTTCGATCCGGATAAAATATTCGTACCCGGTTACATCACTGCTACACAGACAGCTGTGTCTATCTGGGCTCTTCCGAGTCTGCCTGGCCTCATCGCTGCCTTAATGATCCCAATCAAACCCGAGCTGAACGAAAGAAGCAAACAAAACAGCACAACAAAAACCCTGATTAGTGCGGCGAACACACCGACAGAAGCCGACTTCCACGTTAAACACCTGAAAACAGACCCGTGTATTCGGAGGCAGCGCTTCTGCTCAGATACTTTACTCGTTTCCTTGCGCTTCGAGGTCCTGTATGAGCAACACCGCCGCAAATCCACGCGTTTGGTTTAGTGTTTCTACCCACCATCGGCTTGGCGCTTCTATACTTTTTGAATTTGCAAATCCCGAGTGGAAAAAGGTTTACGCTGCAAACCGTCTGTGCATTCGGCTGACGGTGAAAAGTTGGCAAGCGGATAAAGAGACGATAAAGAGGACGTTCAGGTAATTAGGATGTTCTAGTCTTCTCATAATCATGTGGGTATAAATAGCCGTTCTGCCACCTTCGGACTTTTTCAGCAACGGATCATAGAATTCCTTTTTTTTTTTTTTTTTTTTTAAATTTAATCATCTTGCTGACTTTTTCGAAAACTTTTCATAGATATGGAAATGCCTAGTTACACGCCTTTAGAACAAAACCTGCACCGAGAGAAGGAGCAAATTAAAAAAAAAAAAAAGGAAAAAAAAAAAAAAAAAAAAAACCTGTTGCATGCCAGGAAGCTGTGAAGTGTCTCGAAAGTTCAGTCCAGGAGCTCTACGGTACCACACGAGCCGGTGGTCGATTGAGTTCATGAGTGAATCGAGGCTTCGAGCTGATGTTTTAGGACAGAAGTAAATTATAGAGAGCGTTAACATTTAACACTTTTATTTCAGGTATAATGCGTTTAATTTAGCAACAATGAATTACGCAGTGGTTAGTAGTGGCTCGGTTTGCTAGAGAAGTCAGTTTTTCGGAACTATTTTAGATAAATAAGGTTAAAAGAATAAAAAAAGATTTGTCCAGCATCATTGTATTATAATAATAATAATAATAATAATAATAATAATAATAATAATGATGCAGAAAATAGAGGAACCAGACAGACTATAAACAAAAGTCAATGAAAAGATACGAAATGAAACTTTATCATTTCGACAGTCGGACGGAGAGAAAAGAGACAGAAATGACACTAGCGGAGAGAAAGAGATCATCCTTTTCATGCACATCAACCCAAAATAGCCGATTGTCTGATAGATGTACTAAAAGCGCTCCTTCTTTCAGTCACTCCTCGGCACTGTTAAAAGCCTCCACATGGCTTATGCCGATCCGAGGAGAGGGGTCTCCCTCCTCTCTTACCCCCCTCAGCCACCCCCACCCCCCCACCCCCCCGAGATGCATGTGTGCGCCGGAGGGACAATGGCGTGTCCTCATTAGGAAGAGAAGAGAGGGGAGCGGGAAAAGAGAGAGGGGAGGAAAGAGAGAAAAAAAAAACCCTGCGCTGAAGGGTCACCACGCTCACTGTAAGGGCTCAGTGCGGGCTATGCATTAGCTTTTAGCGGGCCGTAGCGAGTCAAGTTTAAGAGAGCACATTTCAGCTCTCGGCCCTTCTCTCTCGGTCTCTTTTTCAAAATAAAAGTAGCACAAAAAATGGATGCACAATGGCCACCTCATCGCATCATATCTCCAAAGAGATGAGGAGAGGGACAATAAGAGCACTCACACTTGATGCTTACAAACCACCCCCTTCTCAAAATCCACCTCCAGAGACAGTCTCTCTCACACCCCGCTCTCACAAACACACACACACACACACACACACACACCCCAGCTCTGGCAAAAAGCTGCTCCCTCGCTTTGTTCCCATAGCATCAACTCCCACTTTTGATACTGTCATCTCAAGTAGGATATGGTAGCCTTGATACAATATGGCCCCCATTACCATTAAAATAGTTGTCGGGGAGGATGCTGTAGACTTTGGATTACACTTGACTGGGACTGACAGCCTAGGCAAGCAAGCCATTTTTATTAATGGCCAAGAGTAAGAGAAAGAGAGAGAGGGGTTTGGAAATGGAGGAGAGAATGAAAGAGGGATGAAGAGGTGGAGGTGAAAGGAAGGGTGAGAGAAAGAAGGATTGGGGGGGGGGGGCGGTGGGGGTGTATTCTCCTGTCTGTAAACAAAGTCCTCTCCCATGCTTTTTTCGAGTGGAGCCAGGTCGAACGCCGCTCCGTTTTCTCACTCTGTAAACATGCGAGCGAGAGAGAGAGAGAGAGAGAGAGAGAGAGAGAGAGAGAAGCAAAGCAGATCACACAGCATAACACTTCAAACTAACGACTTCTGGGTCGTGCTTCTGAGTAAGCGAGTACATGTTAATATTAAATTATTAAAGACTGCGCTAACGGTGTGCATAAGCAATGGCTGGATCATTATTATTATTATTATTATTATTATTAATGAATTAAGCATAATCAAGTGTGATGATGGTGATAACGGCTGAAATCGGAAGATGTTAGATACTGTTTTTTCTTTAAATCACAGTCTATTAGCATGGTTTATCGTTCTGCAGTTGTTGTTGTTTAACATTTATAGGAAGCGATTTCAGTTTATAATGACGGATATAAAAAGTAAAGCAGGAACTATAAATGACAATCCTGTTAAAAAGAAAGAAAGAAAGAAAGAAAGAGAGAAAGTTCACACAGACTCGGAGGCCAAATCTACAGTCACGCTCAGGTTCAGACTGCAGAAAGACGCAAGAGCAAACAAACTAAAAGATCCCGCACACGGAATCGACGGGATCTTGCGAATGTCGGACTCTAAACAGTAGCAACTTTCCCTATTTTCATATTTATCTTGGAGACAACGATTAAAGAGAAGGGGGGGGGAGGGGGGGTTGTTGGGGGGGGGTTTCCAGGGTCATCCAGTAGGGGGTAAGTTTGGTGAAAGGGGTTCAAATGGGCTTCACCAGCACCACTCATTCACTCCACGCCTCTCTCAATGAGCGGATTAAGAAGGCAGGCGTTCATGCACTTTCACACACACACACACACACACACACACACACACACCATCATCATCAACATCATCATCATCAACATCATCTCTGAAATGTGGGACATGAAAACAGGAAAAAAAAAAAAAAAATCAATTAATGCACAAGTTGCTGTTAACTTCACCGATCACGCTCGCCTCTTCATGCACTTCAGAAGTAAATAAAAAAAAATAAAAAACTGACAGCTCTCCTCTCGCTCTGAAACGGAGCGAGGGAGCGCCGGTGCTGAGAGAGAGAGAGAGAGAGAGAGAGAGAGAGATGGATGAGCGGGGCACTCCCTCATGCAAAGCAGGGTCAGCGCGGGCTCCCTGGCACACAATAATGCTGATTACACGCATATGCTAATTATTACACGCTAATCAAGTACAGTAGCTTTAGATTCAGGCTAATGGCTGCCAATGTGTCGCACTGTAGGTAGAGGAAAGCTATAAATACTGTAGGAAAGCCAGCCAGCCCGCCGTCCATCGCCAAACACAAGAGCGTCTGTCAAAACTCATCAGCTATGCGGAACGACTGCTCAAATCGAGAGGGGCCGGCCAGCACGTCTTCAAACGAGAGTCGTCTTATCTGCGTCCTTTGTGCGAGCGCTTAACGTTCTCAAGTACAGACCACATCAAGAACAAAATTACTTCTTGTTCTTTCGCGGCTTCGTAGGTATGCGCCCGCAACAGCCGACAATACTTAATCAAAATTTCTCAAACGCTACCCGTTTCCTAATCAAGTTGTTTCAAAAGATCGCTCTCTTTCTCTCTTTCTCTCTCTTTCTCTCACAGACTGAAGACATCTGACCAGGTGAAATGCTGAGTTATGCGGAGTTAAAGGTTTAGAAAGAATTCTTGCAGTTCCGCGCTAAATGTCAACGCTACCCCGGATAAATAAAGCTGGCAGCGCAGAGGAGGGGGGGGGAAAAAAAATAAATAACCTGAAAAGTGAAAACATGTCCATTCATCATCTTCATTTCTATCGCAGCTGTTTATTAATAGAAAAACGTTTACTACAGAGTCATGAGATTTCTGTAGCCTGGGAAGGACGTCCATCCACGGGACTGTACGGCAACACACACGTGTTATGCACAAAAATAAAAGTTCTAGTGTATATTACACATGCGCTCGAACTTTTTTTTTTTTTTTTGAAAATTCAAATAGAGAAATTCTTTTTTTAGCTTTAATACAAAATGTTTCTTACACATAGGAGATTCTTGGAAACAATAATTATTGCTCCCTTTTTTAAATAAAAATTTGACTAAAATCACCGGTAAAGCGTCTTCACGCCACAGCTGATGTGCTTTAGCGACGCCCTCATACCTCCATAAAAGGCAAAGCTCACAGAGAGCTGAAGTCGTGAATCGAGGAGAAAACAGCAGAAGAAAAGGAATTTCTCAGAGGCAGGAGTTATTTTGACTCATGTCTACATCAATTAAGATATTACTCAGCAGCATAACAGCGTCTGGAAGAAACGAAATCTGGAGATGAATTACAGAAAAGAGGAATCAGGTATGAATCAAGTGAGCTGAAAAGAAAATAGCTTGATACGAAAACGGAGGAAAAAAGTGATCATGGTCATCAAGCACATCACACAGAAAACTGCTGTGTTTCACCGTTTTAAGCGTCTTGATGACTGAAGTCTGTAACACCGACACACTCTTCAGCCTCTCACTCCCAAAAAAAAAAAAACAATCTCGGAAAACGATGACTTTCAGCCTTCTGAAAAAAAAAAAAAAAAAATTCATAGTACATTTGGACAGGTTAGTCCTTTTTTTTTTTTTTCCTCAAGATTAGGTCTGTTAAGTAGGTGGGTTCTACATATGAATGTTTCGTTTTTTTCTCTTTAAGCCCATCCCATCCCATCCCTGGCCATGTTCACAAAGCTCCGCCCCCAGGATCTACAATGGAGTGTCGATAAAATGACTGACAGGAGTTGTCCTGATCCAAACGCGCAATCCGGACCGGAAGTCCGTTTTCCCAAACAGGTTTTCTCAGTCACGTAATACACTTGTTCTGAGGTCACGGCTTAAACCGTTATTATTTAATCACGCGTTACACAATTTCCAGGTTATTTGTACAAGCATTAAATACAAATCGACTATCCATGTGTGCATTAAAAAGAAATAAGCTGATTAAACCTGACAGCGCAATCCATATATAAAACCGCAGTAACTCGTCGGCAACTATACAATTTTACAAAGCTGATCAATCGTTACATCAGTGAGTCTCCTTTTACACAAATCTACAAACTCAGGAGCTGTCTTAGGTTGCAAAAAAAAAAAAAACATTCGTATCCTAACAGGAATTTCCCGAATACCAAATTTACGCAAATGCTCCTATGAATAAATATATCCGCATTCGCCTGTTATATTAACGAAACCAGTGCAGGAAGCACGGAAATGACCGCTCCACGTCTGCATACTTATCGCACATGTACATTCGGTACATGCTACGCTATATGGGTGTCATTTTAGCTAACTGCTTTTGCTAATAGTCCGTTAGGAGTTTTAACGACAGGTTAACGACTGCATCCCGTAAAAGATGAAATACACCAGTTCAAAACTGCAGCATCAGACACTGACTTAACACCAGCTCCTACCACAAGAGCACAAATACGGAAGCATGATGGACAGAACCGATGCCAACTTCCTCACCAACAGGAAGTACAGTGATAATAAAGTCTTTAACTGTGTATGGGGTTAAAAGCCCTGTCCTGATGTATAGCAACGTTTATGACCTGATTGACATGTTCAGTAAACTGTAGTAGATCCTAACTAAGTGTGAGGTTCTCGCTATCTGTTTTATAATGTAATGTATTATTTCTTCTTCTTTTTTTTTTTTTTGGAGCTAGTTGCCTCACCTACTAACAGAAACCACGCAATAACACTGCGGCTCAAAGTGTGGAAATCTTCCTGCTACTTGGTCTCAGAATTTGTATCTCAGACGTCACAAGGTCACGTCATATATCCAGACTTCAGCTCAGTGATTTATCGTACGGTCTGCTACATACGGAGGCTTTTTTTAAAGAACTCATTTTTCCAGTGTACCACCCAGGTAGGCTGAACGTAAGATTGTACAAGTAGAAAACCCAAATCGAAATGTTAACATGTACAGAATATTTCCATTTCATTTACTTTGAGTTCTACCACGTGGACCGCTGCCAAATTAGCCGATCATAGCTCAAATTAATTCATCAAATGATGAATCACCATAGTGATCACCATAGATCCCAATGACCAATCACTAATCACTATAGTTCCCAATGACCAATCACTAAACACCATAGCTCCCAATGACCAATCACTAAACACCATAGCTCCCAATGACCAATCACTAAACACCATAGCTCCCAATGACCAATCACTAATCACCATAGCTCCCAATGACCAATCACTAATCACCATAGCTCCCAATGACCAACCACTAATCACCATAGTTCCCAATGACCAATCACTAAACACCATAGCTCCCAATGACCAATCACTAATCACCATAGTTCCCAATGACCAATCACTAATCACTATAGATTCCAATGACCAATCACTAAAGTTCCCAATGACCAATCACTAATCACCACAGATTCCAATGACCAATCACTAATCACCACAGATTCCAATGACCAATCACTAATCACCATAGATTCCAATGACCAATCACTAATCACCATAGCTCCCAATGACCAATCACTAATCACTATAGCTCCCAATGACCAATCACTAATCACTATAGCTCCCAATGACCAATAACTAATCACTATAGATACCAATGACCAATCACTAATCACCATAGCCCCAATGACCAATCACCATAGCTCCCAATGACCAATCACTAATCACCACAGATTCCAATGACCAATCACTAATCACCATAGATCCCAATGACCAATCACTAATCACTATAGATCCCAATGACCAATCACTAATCACCATAGCTCCCAATGACCAATCACTAATCACCATAGATCCCAATGACCAATCACTAATCACCATAGATTCCAATGACCAATCACTAATCACCACAGATTCCAATGACCAATCACTAATAACCATAGCTCCCAATGACAAATCACTAATCACTCTAGCTCCCAATGACCAATCACTAATCACTATAGATCCCAATGACCAATCACTAATCACCATAGATCCCAATGACCAATCACTAATCACCACAGATCCCAATGACCAATCACTAATCACCACAGATTCCAATGACCAATCACTAATCACCACAGATTCCAATGACCAATCACTAATCACCATAGTTCCCAATGACCAATTACTAATTACCAAAATTCCCCATGACCGATCACTAAATACCACAGTTCCCAATGACCAATCAGTAATCACTATAGTTCCCCATGACCAATCACTAATCACCACAGATTCCAATGACCAATCACTAATCACTACAGTTCTCAATGACCAAAGTGTGCTTACACCAGAGAGACGGCGAACGCTTTGGAAGCAAGTTTGCACCAACAACTGAACAATTTTAAGTTCCTGTCATTACATCTAGCTGCCGATCACATCAGATGAGGCGCGGAGTCCGGCTCTTCACCAGTGATTCGCGTTTCATTTACAGTTAACTGGATATGTTCTAGGAACAGCGACGTCACTTCCTGTGCCCAGGAAAATTCATCTGAAACCGTCTATACTGCTGACCAAATGAGAACTGGGAAAGCTCTCCAAGTCCTAAATCCTACACAGAAAGTTTTTCGACTTCTCCGAGTTGTGATTTCGTGACATCACTTCAACATGGCGAGACTCACAGTGAAATGTTAAAACAAGAAATAACAGCGTGATTTAACGTTTTTAAGCAGCCTTTCGAGTTTCTGTTTATATCTGAAATCGCTAAATACTGGGTGATACTTTGATAACTGAAATGTCAATTTGCTTCTTGTAAGATTTCTTTCCTCAAACTGCTCTTTCGTGTTATATTCGGTGCTTTTTACAGGGAATTATCACGTCCACTTTAACAAACAAATTAAGCCCCAAGCAAACACCTCCTCGGTTCCAGCGTACGGCGAGGAATCGTTTTATTTACGAAGTCAGACGGCTGAGTTCTCGTGAACACTCTAATGTGGGAAGTACGAGTTTCCGAGTTGGAATATTTCGGGTTCCCGGTTGCCATGAGCGCTGCACAATGCTGCGTCTGAGGTAAAGTTGCACCTTGTAATTAATTCTCCGCCTACACCTGTGGTGAAAACCCCGCTCAACGTGTACTTTCACCTCGTTAACTTGGAGTCGTCTCCGCAACCACCAGTTCCTTCCAAATCAACATGTGAACAGCGTAAAGTCCCGCTTCTGTACTTTCACATGGGTTTATAGCAGCACTGGCTTTAGATCGGTTAATATACAGACACTTGGTCAAATCTATAACACTGACCGTACTGATCGCAGTTTTGAGAAGATAATCATCAGCGTTAGTGTTATCTAATATCTAATGGACTTGGATAAGTCTCTAATCTTCATCCTCTCTGTGCTGAGCTGAGGAGGTTCAGGAGCACGTTCAGCCACAGATTCATCCAGTCACGTGCCTCAAAACGTCTCGGGGGTCTCTTTCATGCCATCAGCCATCAGCCTCCACAATGCAACAGTACACAGAACTGCCTACTCCACTGACTGAGTCTCACACACACACACACACACACACAGATACACACAGTACACAGTTACAGAAGATAAACGATTCATAATCGCACTATCCGGTGTCACCCAGATGAGGATGGGCTCCCTTCTGAGTCTGGTTCCTCTCAAGGTTTCTTCCTCATGTCGTCTCAGGGATAATCATTATCGCTCATTAGGGATAAATTCATACATTTACAATTTATTCTGATTTAATTTAATTCGAATCTATTTATTTCTGTAAAGCTGCTTGGTGACAACGTCCATGTACACAATACAAACAGAAGCCTAGCATATGCACATACACACTGCTCTATTTTATCGTTTCTATTATTCCTATCGGATAGTTATTCACGGAAATTCTTTTCTTTTATATGATGTTACTCCTCCTACTTGTGCTGCTGCGTCCATGTTTTTTTCCCCCACTTCACACACACACACAAACACACACACACCGAAAGCGCCGAGGTGGGAAATGACATTATTACATTCTGCAAATTTCCACCTAAAAGGCCACGAATGCAGAAATCGAAAAACAAGTTATAATCTAGTTTTTCTATTCTTCTAATTTTGTCTTCAGAAAATCTTCCCTGTTCATGTAACACGTTCTGATATGCAAATGACCGTGACGATCTCATGAATATGCTAATTACGCCCGTGACGTCACCCGGCGACTTTCTGAGCGCGCGTTCAGTAAGTAACTACTTCTCCCTGAAGATCAACATGATCCTCATCAACAGTGAGGAAACGAACACTCCAGCATTCACAGTACTTCATTCCCACACTTCCTTGTTTTTATTGTTTTATTTTGTTTAATTCTGATTTCTAGACTCATAACTCAATAATAATAATAATGAGTTATTAAGCGGGTGTGGAAGTATAAAGCTCTAATTAACCGCCGGATTTGATCAGGACAGCGAGAGAAGCTAACATGCTAACATGCTAGCCAGCTAGCAGGCACACCTTCAGTCTGATCTCGTATGTAGTGAATCTCCCCCGGCCGACTCCCACCGTCTCGGGATTGCCCACATCGATCTCTAGGAAGTTGCTCGGAGGTCCGTAGGCATCGTTCAGGTTCTGTGGTTTGGCGTAGAGCCTCCGTGTGTCCGCTATGGTATCCTCCATCACTCCCCGCTAACGCTAACACCCACAGCCTGCACTTCCTTCCGATCAGCTGAGACGCAGCTGACGCCGGACCTGGGCTGCGTCTCGAATCACTGCGCGCCGCGTGCACTGGAGCACTACCTAGCGCGAGACCTAACGGATTCAACGCCCTATCTAGTGCACTACATGCCCAAACTCAACCTGTTCGCTATTAAACCCAACACTGCACAGGTTCCCTGAACTCAGACTTCTACCAAGAAGTATTCCTCTATTTTCTTTAAGAAAATCTGCACAAACATATCCTTGAATATGCCTAATCTTATTTGTTAGAATAAAAAAAATACACCTGCGTGCATGTATATAATTTTTATTATCCTGTATGTATTATTTTATTATTTATTATTTATCATTTTAGACAACATGCTTGCGTTTCACATAAAGTTGTACTATTTTGAAAAAGAAAAAAACAACAACAACATGGCGGCGCGCATGTTAGCAACAAGCATTGTGAGTTATTTTAAAGACAAACCTTTTTCTAAAAGGACTTGGAAGCTAGTAACAGGTAAGCATCCTCAAATAAATACAATAAAGTCTTTAAATGAAATGCTGAATGGATATGAAATGTGCACCACAGACTCTTATTGTTTATTTATTTTTAGGTTATTGTGCAACTTTTGCTAACAGTAATCTGAGTGTAAGAGAAAAGCTACAGGAGACATTATATAGTCTGGGTTTGCAGTACACACCTCTATGCAGTGCTGCATGTATATTCAGCAAACTAGTTAGTTATGTTTGCTAGCTAGTTGTGTGTCTTGGTTGGAGTTGACATCTCAGAAATGACAAGTATGACATCATAATAATAATAAGATCTTATATAGACTATATGCATTAGCAATGTTCTCAGGCATTTGTGAATAATACTGATGATATGTGGAGTGTTTTATGATTGTTATGATGGTCACTGATTGTTTGCAAGGAAATTCTCAAAGGTTAAGTCTGTGATCTTGTGAAATAATGTTTTTTTTTAAATAACTTGTTATTTCTAAGATCGAACGATATTCCTTGTAATTCAAATAAATGTAAGTTGCTGACATTTAACACATTTAAGGGTGATTCTCCAGTCTGACCGTCCAAACTTTTGAGAAATGAAATTACTAATGCTGTTCTTTTAATGTTCCCTAAACAATCTTTAAATGTTACGAAGTAAAGATCTAACGCTGGCCTAAATGTTAAAAGTGTCCTTTTATAGAATTATAATATTTTATGTCTTATTCCGATATACTCCATCTAAAGGTCATTATCATCACAACATTGAAAAACACATTTTTTCATACAGGAACGTTTTTCAAATTCATTCATGTTGTAAACACTGGTTACTTTTAAAAAAAATACCTTTTGAGTTTTTTTTTTTTAAACAAACAACATATTACATATTTTTCATGAATTCAATTCAATTTTATTTCTATAGCGCTTTTAACAATGGACATTGTCACAAAACAGCTTTACAGAAATAAATACAGTCAGGATATAAATTGTAAATGTGTGGATTTATCCCTAATGAGCGAACCAGAGGTGACGGTGGTGAGGAAAAACTCCCTGAGACGACATGAGGAAGAAACCTTGAGAGGAACCAGACTCATCATGTTTTCACCATTTTCATTTTCTAGCAACCGTCACTTTGGTTTAAGGTGCAGAAAACCCCCTTTCGAGGTAAAATAGCTATTGTTTTTAAACAGTTTGTTTCATTGTTAAGTGTTTTTAGATGAATTCGAGGTCCAGGGACATAAAAGTACCTCCAGTTGGAGAATCCCCCTTAAATTGTACTGATTTAGCACTTTATAAAGACATCCATGTTACGTAATTGCGTACAGTCGATTCTTGGCAAAGCATAATATCGTGTTAAGTTTAAACATGAAGACAACATGGAAGGACCTTGCAACTTGGAGCATAACATGAGCAAACTTTAAACATATTTCACACAATGTTTGACGATTCTACTAGTGAGTCAACATCACTATCTCGTCACCGCGAAATAGTGCAAGTTTCAGACTTAGCTTGTAATTTCATCAATAGCTTGAGTTCTGTTGGTTGTTTCAGACCTCAGATTACGACACAAAGTCGATGAAATATAATAGTTTAAGCACAAACTGTGTGAAAACTTTTAGCGTCTGTGTCTATAAAAGGGGAACTACTACAATAAGCCCTAAATATCACTTGGGTTTGGAAAGATTCCCATTTTGAGGCCCCCTTATAAAAAGAACTGGCCTTCTGTGGTGAGCTTTTAAACCAAGAGAAAACAAAGTTTGTCTTTATGTCTGCCAAATTTGATAAATTAGGATCAGGTGCATCCTGTTTACTTTGATTATCTCAAGATAGACCTCTAGAACTTGACCGGAATCAACCTGCTGCAAATTCAACTGATTGGACATGATTTCGAAAGATACACATGCTACAGAAAAATGTAGGTAAACTAGTACCATTGCTAACTGTAGCTAGCGCCTCCCCAGCACCGCTTACAGGAAATGTACAGCGGTGCAGACGGTGTACTGTCGAGACCTAAGCCTGTTGTTTTTGGACACTTGGAATGAAACGCGAGCTGAGGACTAGCTGTTTAGAAAACGCCCCTGAACGCAAGGCGCCCAATACAAAGGGCTTGTAAGCCTTTAGGTGGAAGTTGTTTTGTGAGTGGAGTATACCTCTTCGACCCGATACACAGTAGACTGGCCAATTTCCAAAATACAAAGTTTTCTTCATGGACTGCTGGACAGTGGTGAGTTCCCATCCACTCTAAAGGTGTATCCGGCTGCCATTGCAGTACGTCACATCTCTCTAGGGGCTCATAAGCTTATTACGACCTGATCTGAAAGGGGCGAGGTGCCTCCATCCACGACAAGTCCCCAGGAGTCTAACACAAGATCTCTTCCTTGTGCTAAAGATCCTTCTTACAAGCCTATGCATGATGCTGAACAGAAATGGATATCTCTGAAAGCTGCCTTTTATCTAGCAGACACTTCAGCTGCATGCTCTGGTAATAAGCTTACCTTGCAAGGATTGATGGCCAGAGGACTCTGGAGTGGCCTTTGTTTGTCACGCCAGAGTCCTCTTTTTTTCTTTACAAAGCTCATATCACACAATTTTCTGAATCATTTGTTGAACCTTGCAGCTTTGCATGAAGACAAACCTGTGGAGCGTTCCTTGGTCTGCCTGGTATGTGTCATATGGTGCTATTTAGACTGACGTTTAGGCCAACCAATTCTCGGTCCAGCTGTTCGTGTATTACAGAGGTAAGCCGTGGCAGGCTGCCTTGTCTAAACAGAGCCTGGACCACAGGGTTGAGGATGTCATCATTGTTGCCCGTATGTGGGTTGCACACCCGGGCCCTACTGTGACATGCCACTATATGAGGAGTGTCTCCTCGTCATGAGCATTACTTAGAGACAGCCCAATACAGGAAGTCTCCACTGAAGCTACCTGGAAGTTCTACAAGGTCAATATTGCCCCTCATAGTGGCAGGAATATGGTGGTCGTCTCGGAACATGTTTTCAGGTGTCAGTCCCCGTACTAATGTAGGTGATTTTCAGCCTCTGGTTGTTAGGATGGATGAAATAAAATACTAGTTAAATATGTAACTATTGTTCTCTGATCCCTGATTAATCGCCAGGACCAGCATTGACCCAGACAGTTCCATACATTATACAGGGCATCATACAAGTGACTGTACCTGGTCTCTTCTTCCAGGTTGTTGGACATCTGAGAAACGTGGACCCCTGTCGACTAGCCCCGATTGCGCCACACCCATTGGACCCATCGCTCACTATGACAGTCTGGTGCGCTCTGGGTTGCTCCTTGAAGACAGTCTGCAGAAAGCTGCACTTTGGCAGCTTGAGAAGTTGCATGGAGAGATGGCAAGATATACCAACCTCCCTCTTTCTCCTCCAGAGAACGGGAAGGACAGTAGCTTAAGTGACAAAGTGTCCAAAATGTCCAAACCAGCGCATAGAGTTAAGACAGAGGAAACGGTAAAGGATGTGTCACATGTTGCTTCGAGGAAAGAAGAAGAGGAATGTGGCACTGAAAAGGTAAGTGTTTGGAATGGGAATAAATCATGTCACACTGATTACCTGCAAAAAAAAAACAAAAAAAAACTGTGGCATCACTTCTGTTGTCGCTGTGGGTTACTAATTGACTGGTTATTTGTAGTTGTTTTTTTTGTTTTTTTTCTAGTTGAAAAGGGGTTCTGCAGTTTTAGGGAGTATTTGGGGCAAATTCAAACATGAATTGCAGATGAGTCCCGACCGTGACAGACGGATGCTTTTCTGAAGGATAGTACAAGTTTCCTTGCTTTCTGTTCCGTCACCTGTAGCACGCACATACTCAGTCTGACTTCATTACTCACGCTGTACTGGATTTACAGCTTTTCAAAAGTGAAATTCAAGCATTTTACCATATTTACAAATGAACATCAGCTCAGTGTTTTGAATTTACATGACTCTGTCCTGAGTGTATGTGTAAGTAACAGTGTGTGATTTTGTGTGCACTCTCCCAGTGTGTGTCTCTTTTGGTTAAGAGTAACTAAGTGTGTGTGTGTGTGTGTGTGTGTTCATGTGAAAGAGAGCACAAGGTGTGTGGGATGCTGGTAGCAGATGAATTGATTTTTGTATTTCATGAATTTTAACAGGGCGAGCAGTCCTGTGAGGTGAGAGGCCTTGCAGCATGATAATGTTTCTATTATCTATAATAATTGTCGCCTACTCTTAGAAATCAGTCACGCAGACCCAAAATACATATTTATCACTCGGAAGATGAGACTGTAAGCTTTTTAATGACATCAAAATAATTTATGCCTGTCTGCTCCAAATATCAGGAGTTACACAAGCTGTTCAATTAGCAGTGTATGCCTATTTGTCGCGCTGCAAAGTGAGTCAAATGGGTCATTTCTTCACTGACTAATTAAACAAGGATTAGCATGAAGAACTTGGGCAGCAGCTAGTATCTGATGAGGTAAATTAACTTCCGCTGACAATTTTGTCATTCATTTATTGAGCTATAAATAAGAGAGATTAAATACTACAATGCAGTCGCTAAATATTAGCTTGTTAAATAATGCTAGTTTAATGGAGTGAGTCACTTTTTCATTTTCATTAATTCATTTCGATGCTGAATAGTGGTGTAATATAATGCCTTTGTAGGCTATTTTGTCGTAATCTATAAATCTACGCCCATGGCATGGCCATTTTTAGGCAATTTACATTGAACCAGCATTTTGACCTAGGCCCGTAATAAATACCCCAAAGTCTGTATTTCTGACCACCATATTTTGATCAAACAGGCCCCTTGGCAAATATCCAATGGTGTAATTATTTTGTATTGCTAATAGACCTTAAATTTTTATGATGAGACCAAAAACACTAAAATTACATTCTTACTTACTATAACCAATTTGCATGTCAAACCTTAAAACCAAATCTTTAAAATCAAGCACTCTTATAGAATAATATAACGTTTTATAAAAATGATTTTTTAATGAGTATTGGGGTGATTTTGAATCCATTATTTTGAATGAGCAGGATTTTACGCTGGCTGTTACGCTGCTCAGGAAGCTCAGGAGAAACTGAAGCAATTTCTGTCAGAAAATCATGAGTTTCAGTAGAAAGTTAAATCTGGAGCACAGCAGCAACCAAGCGTTAGCAGATAAACCTTTATTTTATTCACCAGTGTCTGAAAATAGCTGAAATTCTCCTAGATGGCCTCTGCGTCTAGCTGATTGCTAGCATTATTGGGACTCCCAGAAAAGTGTCTGGCCTATCGCCGGAAGATCGAAAGTTTGAATCCTGACGATGCCAAATCGGTGGCTGGGAGCCATGGGAGCAAAATTGCCCGATAGTATACTCTCACTCCCCATGTCAATCAAAGCAGCATTAGCCAATTGAGGATATCTGTGAGCTTATGTATGCAGAAGAGGGTAGATAGCGCTTTCCTCTGAGTGTTAGGCTGCCCTGTGATGCAGCAGTTGGAAAAGAAGTCGTTGGCTGGCTTTACATGTCTTGGAGGAAGCCCATGTTATCCTTCACCCTCCCACGCTGGTCCCTGGTGCACGATAGCCGAGAGCTGGCTGATGAGAGTGAATTGGCAGGTGACCAATTTGGGGAGAAAATGGAGGGGAAAAAAATCCATTTTTCTCTTTTTTAAAATATAAGTTAACTAGCACTGAACAGTGTATTTGAATATCTCACTTACTTCTAATGTGTGATATTAGTTAAAGTACCTAAAAAATAAGAAATATAAATAGATACATGCAGTACACGATGACTGGCATTCTGTAACCTTACAGAATTTGAGAAATCACCAGACATGTTTACATCCAACTTCTAGCTGCTAGTTAAGTCAGCAAGCTAATACCTGTTAGATAAATCTTTGAAGTTCTAAAATAATATAATTCACTCTTATGCCGAAAAATGGCTGCTGTATTTGCTTCACAATCGCATGTGTGGTTTGTCAAACTGGTTAGGAACTCGACTGTATTTTGCACCACAACTTGCATAGTCAAATTGGCTAGGATGTGCGACATGCAGGAACGGATCTGTGGACATTCTTCTTTTATACATTACACAGTCATACACTAGATTCTGACAACAGTGGGACTGTAAAATCCCAATCAGAAGAGTGGGTAACTAGCTAACAGTGAAGTTTATATTAGTTAGCTAGGTAGCTTGCCGGCTAGAGACAAAATCGGGTAAGGCACTTTAGTCACTTTTCTGCATTTCTGTTCTTTTTTTATTATTATTTTCTTCGTTTTTGATCCAGGCTTAAAGGAGAAACATTTTAAGGAGTAAAATGTCGCTAGGATAGAAGCGCTGCAGTGCGTTCTTGCAAACCTGCAGAGCAAACCTAAGAAGTGATTCCTATGCTGTGTTAAGCGATTGGAAAAACACAACTCTTACTCATTACAGTGATGCTATGTGATCTTTTGGTTGCCAGTCTCTGACAGCACTCCATAAAAGCATAGAGGAGGAGTCCATCTTAAACAACTCTCAGGTTTTCAGTCACCTTGCTGTGTTTGACCACTGTAGCATGTCTGAGCTGCTGGGAGATCTAAAAGAGAGTGACAGGTCATAAGGCCGTCGCCCACTTCACCAGTAGAAAAGAATAGAGGGATAGTGAAGCTGGTTCATGTTGACTAAATAATCTTTGGTCTGATTTTTCATCTGTTGGACTATTCTGGCCATTTTTAACAGAACAGGGGGCAAAGTAAATAAAAAATTCAGTGTTTGAACTCTTAATTGGCTGTCCGTGACTTCCTGTTACACTGGCATCCCTTCATTTATCAATTTGAGAATGAATGCAAATACATAAACGAAGTGAGACACCGAACCAAGTGTGTCAACCGTTATAAAACATGCAGTGGCTATAAAAATAGCTACATGTCTGAAAATACCCAATAATTAAGAAGCTTAAAGCAACTGGAGCTGTAATGAACCTGATTGGAAAAGGACGCAAGTGCAATTTACCCCCACGCAAAGCGAAAAGGGTGGTTAGAGAGGCAAAAATTTCTCCAAGGATCACAGATGGAGATTTGCAGAAGTTGGGAGCATTTGGCTTCAAAACAGGAGGAAACAAATCCTTTTCTTTCATCAAGCCACAAACGTAAGCAACTGGATTTCGCTAGTCGGTACCAGAACCTGGACTAAAGTTCTATGATCCTGAGACAAAAATCCTGAGTTTAGTGTAAAAATGAGTATGGTTCTAGAGAAAAGAACATTATCCTCACTGTTAAATATGATGGAGGATCTGTGAGATTGTGAGGATGTTTTTCCTCCAAAGGCAGTGAACAGTGAGCCTCATTTGTCATGCTGGATACAAACGGATATATTCATAAATCGCTCGTAAAAGCATTTATCCAAGAAAATGTAGGGTTCGTGAAAATCCTGTAATTTCAGAAAAACACAAATTTAATAAAACCTTTCTGAAACCCAGTCATTTCATGTTAATGGCGTTAACTAAAGAAATATTGAATGTGACAAAAAAAAATTAAGAAAACATAAATCCATAAATTAAGACAAATAAGACCAATCATTTAATTAAGAATGCTGCTGTATAAAAGGAGGACGGGCTCAGGCGGTGTGTGAGTCCGTTCCGTTTGCCATGGCGTCTTATTTGTGCAGCACTTTATTAGAGTCAGCAGTAAGTGACCGATAAGTGACCGATCTGGTATGTCTCAAGCTGCAATGTGTTGTATGCTCCCTCGTGTGCTAAAGAACATTCACTTCTTGTGGACACATGCCCTTCTGCTTTTCTAACATGGCATCAGGGAGGGCTTGATGGATTTCTGGCCCTGGGGTCACCGAGACACTTCACTTTTTTTTTTAAAAAAATAAATAAATAAAAAGAAAGAAAGAAAACAGTTAAAAACAGCAGTTTTCTGACATGATGTCCTTGGTGTCCACAATCACCTATGTACAGTAGACATATATTTTTTTTCTCCATTTTAATGTCAAATTTTTCTGTTCTCAATTAATGCACATCTGCTCTACCTTTTCTGTAATTTGGCTCTATAGTTTGGCCTTTCAGATGCTGTTACAGTGTTCCATAATATATATATTTTTTTATTGGTATCGATGTGAGTCAAAATAACTTCCACTTCTGTGGCTGAGAGTCTATTTTCTGCCTTTCACTCGTCATTTCAGCTCTGCGAGCTTTGCCTTTTTATGGAGTTTTTTGGGCGTCACCAAATGCGAATCAGTTACACTGTTCATGCGCCTGGTAATTTACAGGTGACTGGCATTCATCAACATGCGCAAAACTTTTGTAAATCCGATGGAATTCTTTAGTTCTGTTTGGCTTACGCAAACATTTACGCATTATTTTGCTAAAAGATTGATAAATGGGGCCCGTTAGGATACATGGCATCATAGACTCCGTGAAGAACCAGATTTTAAATGAAAATCTGGCTGCCTAGGGTCTTCTTTTTTTTTTTTTTTTTTTTTTTGTTTCTTTTTATTTTCTTAAAATAAATTTACTTCAGTTAAATATTAAATCCCTGTATTTCTTCAGTATGAAATTAAGTTACTTAACCACAAATCCATATTTTCTATTCTATTTTTTTGTAGAAAAACAAATTGTGCAACCTGTAAGCCTTTAGTGTCGATTCATGGAGAATGATGTGGTGTGATATTTAGTGAATTTATATGCCTGAATGTTTGCGTTCTGTTGTGTCACAGGACTGTGCGAAGCCACATCCCCCTCGCGGATGCTACATTCACGGTGGTGTTGGTGAGTTCAGGACGTCTTGATCCGACCTCTACAATTATAATGGCAGCCATTAAAGATGCATTGAAACACACACAACTTTGCTCAGCGTTACCAGAAATCGCATAATTAGGCATCTTTTAGAAGACAGTGGATCAGGAAGAGTGTGTTTTAATTATAATACCCCGGTCTTCATCACTGCATACTTTTTTTTTTTTTTTTTTTTTTCTCAAGGCACTGGAAAAACGATGCTGATGGACATCTTTTACTCCCATGTAAAAAATCCCAGGAAAAAAAGACTTCATTTTAACACCTTTATGTTAGACGTACACAGAAGTAAGCTCTCTCTTCTTACACTTTATACATGCAGCTTACATATAAACACCTGAAATACAGCTTATGTTAATATTATGTTCTCCTGGTGTAGAAATATTATGGCATCATAAATATTATTTCTAGGATTTTTAATTTTTTTTAAAGAAACATGCATATGAAAGTCCCTGTAAGCAACTCTATTTCAATACTTATTTAATTATATAATTATATTTTGAAATGTAATACAGTACATTCTCTAAAAATGAAGCTATGCAGTGTATAATAAATAAATAAATAAATAAATAATATTCACCTTGTTAATAAAAGTCCTTGCTGTTTTCTTCAAGTTATTTTCTCTATCTTTTTTTTTTTTTATTTACTTTCCTGTGTCATTCGTGGGGAGTGACTGTAAATGTTTTGGTTTCAGGGATCCACCGGCTGAAGCAGAGTCTGCCGAAACGAAGCCCGGGCGAACTGACAATGTACGACCCCATCTTCCCTGTTGCCATGGAGATCGGCGCAGAAACCTGCCTCTTATGCCTGGATGAGTTTCAGGTGAGGAGGGTGGCAGGCTGAGGAGTCGCAGAAGGTGTTCGGGGCTGCGCGTGGGTGGAGGCGATCAACAGGTGTTTGCCGAATCAAGAACTAAAAACACAAAGCCAATTTGTTAGATCGTTAGCATGGAAATAACAACATTGAAATGCAAAATAAAGCATGCGTGCTGTATAATGTAATGTCGGTACTAGTGCTCGACATATTAATAGTCTCCCATCAGGGATCATATTTCTCCACGCGCTGTTGTTGTTTTTTTTGTTTGTTTTTTTTCCTCATTGTTTTTTTGAATGCCAGTAAAATTTATTGTTCAGAGGTGTACACTATTAAGCATTTAAAATTTCAAAATGAACTTGTACTCTTATACTGAGGCTTTGCACAAGAATGTCTCAAATGCTCTGAAACATCCTATAACGCTGTTTTGGGGATGTAATGTTTTGCTTGGATAACTGTGTGGAGGGTTTTTTTTTTTTTTTTTTTCATTTTTAAATCATTAAGACATGTATCTGAGGGCTCGAGGCAGCAATACTGGATCTTTCCTGAATGTAAAGCAGACATCTTTGTACATTTTGGAGCCATCTAGTGGAGTCCAGACCCTAAACCCTACAAATTCTGTTAGACCAAGAGAGTTAATCCATTTAAGCTATATGGCTTAATAAACATTGCTTTTCATTCATTTCTGATAACATCAATAATAATAATCAATACTAATCTCATTTCTAACAGAGAAAACGAGCAAGGAAGTGCAGAGCACAAACGCAGTCATATAGACGAACGCTGGAGATGTTGGATACGTGTCCTTCAAAAGACGTATAATCATGTAAACATTATGTGTATCATTATCATTATTATTGTTACAAATGACTCTTTTTTTTTTTCATAAGCAGGTCTTTCAGAGGCTGTTCACTTCTGTACACATGACTTGTAGAAATCTTCCATGATGAATTGCGTATGCATGTACACGCCAACACGGCTCAAGTCCACGGCGTGCGTGTCTGTCACGCATCACTGGCCGTGCGCTCGGCTTCCCTGCACTTGTGGATCGTGGCGAGCGCCAACACGGAACTCTCGCACCCGTGTTTTGTTTGGGATACATAAATTAGGAGCCTGATGGACCCTTACCAATCAGGAGCCGCGGCCACTTAGGCATGCAAATGAGGCATCGGGTTTCAGACGGCCCCTCTCTCTTCCTTAAGTGAAGGGGTAATGGAGAGCAGCCGCGGCGGGTCGCGCGCATCCTCGCCTCTTAAATGCTAATGAAATTTCTTCGTTCTCTTCATTAGTCCGCCGTCATTATCAGTAATTTGTAGTCTTCCCCTTTTTGTCCCCCATTCGCTGCCTTAATGAAGGCAAGGTATTGAGAGAAGGGCCAAGAGAGATATATAGAGAGAGCGAGGAAGAGAGAAAGAAAGAGCAACCGCTCAAGGCATTGTCTCAGCCTTCGGTCCGAAATTACTCATCGCCGGCTTGGAGTAAGTAAAGGTTTAAGATCAAAAGAGCGTAATTTGGCACCCGTGTGCGCCGCACAAAAGTGACTCTTTGCCGGCGTAATTGGATGCTCATTTGAATATTTGTGCCGTTGTTTTTGAGGTCGTCCTCGACAACGCCACAGCTTTCTTCTGCTAAAACGGGCAATCAATACCCCCTGACTGTGTGTGTGTGTGTGTGTGTATGTGTGTTGTGCATGCGTTTGTGCCATGTTGCCTGTGTGACAAACAAAAAAACAAATACGGGATGGATGAAAAGGTCATAATTAAATGACTCTTTTGAAATAGGCCATAGAAAGAAAAGGCAGTTAAAGGACATGCGATCCAATTTAAGCAGCAGCACCTCAGCTTTGTAGCACGCCCCTTCACATATACACACACACACACACACACACACACACACACACTTGCTCAAAAGTACAGATGCTAATGGGGTTACACTGAGGGCCTAAGGTTTAATATGCAAAAGAAGAGAGCACTTCAGCATAAGAAAAACAACATATGCTGGGGGTATGGCTGTCTTAAGTGTCCCCTTTTACAAATAATGGCCGTCGGTGTGTGAGGGCGGTGTGCTACATGACAAAAACATGTCGCGTCCCCAGTCCTCCCTGCAAGATTGTCAAACACTCATAAAATGTACAGTAGGCCGCAGAACAGAAACCTGAAGAATCTGTTCTTTCACTGAAGGACATCATCCAACTTAAAATGCACTCACTGTAGACTACACTCAGGGACACACACACACACACACGCACAGAAATATTGCTCATATTGACAGGATATTAAACACAAAAGATTGCAGGAATGGAAAGACGGAAGATAGCTGGGAAAGAGGGATGAAGAGCGAGCGAGAGAGATGGAATATGAAAGGAAGAGGATCTCATTGTAGGTTATTGACTAAAGGGCTCCTTTTGTTCCCAGAGGGTCAGCAGCTCCTGTGTTTTTGCAGATGTGTGTGAGGCGACAGCTCGCTGCTGTGAAAAAGGCAACGTTTAAATGATAATAATGACAATGACGATGACGAGAATGATAATGAAAGAACCACTCGTACCCCTGCGCTGCCGAGATTCAGGGACGGCCATGCCAGGCCCTTAAGAACACAATGGGAACGCATCTGTGTGCGTTTGTGTGTACATACGTGTGTATGTGTGGCCATCTGGCTGCCATTGTGCCACTGATTTTGCCTCATATTGCTCTGTTTATTTATTTATTTATTTATTTATGCATTCATTTATTTATCATTTCATTCTGTGGCTTTGTCCGGCTGTGCTGACTTGATTAGCTCATCTGAGCCACCTCGAGACACTTGTCCTCATCACCGACAGAAAGCTGCAGCTCTGCGTGGCCATTTTGCCGTCAGGTGGAGAGGCTTTGTGTTTGTGTGTGGTGGTCGATGGACCTTGGCCAAGGCTCGCAATCTGAAATGTAACAACACCTGGTATTCATGTGTTCACGTGTACATACACAATCACAATTGTGGTAATTAGCTCAAGGCAAAGGAGCGGCCTTTTGCTCATCCTCAGCTCTTCCACCTGGAACTGCTCCCATAGTCTCGGACTTGCCCTCCATCTTGCCCTCCATCAGAGAAACACAAAACCCTGAAAAACTGCTGCATTGGCTTTGGGCAAGAGGTCAAAGAAGCTCATTTCTAGCTCAGTGAATTCAGGGGATTTATTTAATTAAACGTCAGTATAAAGAAATATTCAACTGTGTTTGAATTTGTTTTATTGCAGCTTCTTTCTCTTGTTCGATTAGGTGACTGACGTTGCCAGTGCCATGATTCTGAAACAGCTGTTTAAAGGCTTGTTTACATGTGGCGTGGTGCTGGTGGCCACCTCCAACCGGCCGCCAGAAGGTAAGGAGCTTCTTATTTAAAGGTGTGAGTATACTATTTTTAAATCTGTTCTGTAAGTGTAAATAGCAGCAAGCTGTGAGCGTTGCTACCTGCTCACAGCTCCCGGCTCCCCGGTTTGATCCTGCACTCGAGTTCCTGTCGGTCCGGAGTGTAGCATGTTCTCTTCATGTCCGTGTGGATTTCTTCCAGGTTCACCCATTTCCACCCATCTCCCAAAAAACATGCCAGTACGTGGACTTTCTACTCTAAACTGGCCCTATAGGTGTAAATGTGTGTGTGTGAGACACCTGGCAACCCTCACCATGCTGTTGTTTGACGCTCTTTGCTCTTGCGTGACTTTTCTTCCGCTATACACACGTAGTCTGAGGCGTTCCGCCTACGTACGCTACACTACGTATTCTAGCTTGTAGCAACAAGCCCTTTTAATTTTAGTTTATGGCGTCAGATTATCAGGAAACATCATTAACCGTTATTTCCAGTCCACTGATCTGATTGGACAAGCGGCGTTCCATCAGTGCTGATATTTAGTATAAGAGCACCGGGACATTTGACTGTGTGCATCACTCCGTTCGTCTGTGTTCACTACATAGAATTACACTTCTAGCAGTAGTTCGTTACACTGAAACCATTACTACACTTACTAACCCTGTGCGTTGGCATGGCAACACGCAGCTCTGTGGCATCTTTGGGAACTATTATCATCAACAAAGCAAAAATAAGCAAAATATTTGGCCGTATTGTGTCCGAAACGTCAGTTACTTGATATGAATTTCTTATTAACACAGCTGTTATATAAAAGCAATATCACACACGCAATCGTGCTGCTGTCCTGAATATCAGCGCAGCTGTGATAACCTGTGATTACCTGCGGCCGAATCACCACCATGCCGATATTCAGTATAACAGCACTTAATCTGTCCAGCACGTTTAAAGACAGTGATGCATTAAAACCTAAATAAAGCCTAATAAATATCCATGCTGTTTCATTCAACTGTAGAATGGTTTATAATTCCTCATTTTGTGCATATCACAACTTTTTATTTGCACTGTGTGTACTATATTAGTGTACTTTATAATAAACCTTTAAAAAAAAATTAAAAAACACTTTTTTCTTGTAAGGGGACACAGCAGGTATCTGGTGTAATTACCTTTTTACAGAAGCACTGAATGAATATCAACATATCGTATATATTTTCCTTATCCATGGAAGGATCTGCAGTGCTACAGTGGATATAAAAAGTCTACACACTCCTGTTAAAATGGCACGTATTTGTGATGGAAAAAAAAAAAAAGAAACCAAGATAAAACTTTTTCCACCCTCACTGTGAAAGTACAACGGATAAAAATTAAGTGAAAAACAATCAGAAACATTTTAGGGAAAAATAAAAAAACTTGGTTAGCCTGATTGCATAAGTGTGCACACCCCTAAACTAGCACTTTGTTGAAGCAGCTTTTGATTTTATTACACCACTCAGTCTTTTTGAGTCTACTTGACTTGACTTGGCAATATTTTCCGCCTCTTTCTTGCAAAAACATTCTCGTGTGTTCGCCCGCTTCAGGTCACCCCACAGGTTTTTAGTTGGATTCAGGTCTGGGCTCTGGCTCGACCACTCAAAAACATTGATCTTCTTTTGGTTAAGCCGTTTCCTTTGTTGATTTGGATTCCTATTCGTGATTCCTTCCACCTTGATAAAAGCCCCAGCTCTGGCTGAAGAAAAGCAGCCCCTAAAGCAGGATGCTGCCACCACCATGCTTCACCGTGGGTATGGTGTTCTTTTGGAGATGTGCTTTTTTTGTGCCAAACATACCTTTTGGAATTATGGAATTATATACTTTTTGGAATTAGTCTCATCGGACCCTAACACAATTTGCCACATGGTTTGGGGTGATTTAGTTAAGCTTGAATTTTTTTTGTGAGAAAAGGCTTCTGTCTAGCCGCCCTACCCCAGATCCCAGACAAATGAAGAATGTGAGAGATTGCTGTCACATGCAGAAAGTAATCAGTACTTGTCAGTACTTGTCCTGCAGCTCCTTTAATGTTGCCGTAGGTCTCTTGGCAGCCTCCCTGGTAAGTTTTTGTCTTGTCCTTGGCTTTCATGGTGTTCCATCTAATGTTTCAGAACACTTTTTGCACCCCTCTCCTGATCAATTCCTTTCGACGGTGAGACCCTGTACAGGCTTTGCGAGCTCTTTGCGGACCATGGCTTCAGAAGTCGGATGAAACCAAGAAGATGTCAAGAAAATCCTACAGGCTCTTATAGCTGATCTTTATTTGGGGTTCATCAGAATCATTTCATTGATGACAGCTGTATGGTAATTTCTTTTGAACATGACATTGAATGTGATTGGTTCATTCTGAACACAGCCACATCCCCAATTATAAAAGGGTGTGCACACTTATGCAACCAGGTTATTGTACGTTTTTATTTTATTTTTTTCACTATTTTTTCCTGAAATGTTTCGGACTTGTTTTTCGCTTAATTTTTATACATTGTAATTTCACATTGAGGTTGGAAAAAGTTCTGACATGCTTTATCTTGCTTTCATTTTTTTTTTTTTCATCACAATAACCTGCCATTTTAACAGGGGGTGTGTAGACTTTTTAATATCCTCGAGATATTGCTATAAATAACAAATATAAGAACACTGCTAGAAAGAAGCATTAATCTGTACACATGGAAACATATGGTATGTACGCGGGTGTGCTAATTGCTACTAAGTGAGGCATTCTGTTTCTCTGTTAATGGTTAAGCAACTTCTTCTCGAAGTGCTGAAGAAACTTGGAGAACACCGACTATAGGTCTCATGGAAATATCAAGCTGCGTACAAACCCCAAAAGGTTTTGTTCATCAGTATTGGAGACTTGACGCCCTTTTATCTGCCTACATTCTACTTGGTAAACTTGTCAAATTTGAAAAAAACAAGCTGATGTCAGACATTTCCGATCTACGTGCAGGCTATTGTATTGCAGAATGCAGACACGAAACGTGACATTTAAGCCATGTTGTACTGAATATACTGTGTACACAAAAGTGTATTTCTCATACTGACCTTGTCACCTGCACGGCTCACATGACCTCACTACTTTTTCACTTTGCATTGTCTCGGCGCGATTGTCTACAACGGGTCGCCCTCTCTCTCTCTCTCTCTCCACTGCTGCGTTTTTGTTGGCTGAACAAAGTCAAACATGTTCCTAAAGCTCCACGGCCTTCTCGTGTTCTTAATCCAATACCAAACACTCTCGTATGTCAGCATCTCCTTACCTTTCAGCACCTTTTGTTCTGCTCATCTAGCCTTTTCACCCCAAACTTAGTTCACCTTGCGTGAAGTTGCCATGTCATAATTCTTCCCCTCAATCATTATCCTCTTTCCAATTGATTCACCACATTGTCACGTAAGAAAAGGTGATTTTTTTCAGGAGGTTAAACTGATATGAAGGGCTCTTACTTGCTCCTTTACGATTTCTGTTGAATGATGTGTGAATTCTTTCTAAGCTTTATATTTATGTCAGTCTTTTATCGAGCAACAGCTGTGCACTTTTTACACCTTCTCAATGTGACAGGTGGAGAGAAAAACACACATAGAGAGACAAGGTCGCTTTGAGGTTTCACACATTTTGTACATCACATTCAATTATCGTTTACGCCTGAACGCTCGGTACAGAACCTCGACACCGCCACTATCAAAGTTCCTTTGCTTCCATGATGCTTGTCATAAAACCGCTAGCAGTTACTCTTTAATCTCTTTCTACACCTCTTCCTCGCTCTTTTCCCTGCTTGTTGATTGAACACTCGCTGTTTTGTAATGGCTGTGATGTTACATTAACGCAGAGAGCTTTAGTGAGCGATAAGGAGAGCGATTGAGCCAGTCATCCTGTCATCTTTCCCCCTCTCGTGCTTTCTCAGAGTGCTACTAAATGTTGTGTTGCATGAAGTGGCCTTGCACATGGAGTGTGCACCACAGCAAGCGCTTACATAAAGAGACACTCTTGTAACATTAACCAGCCACCGAGTACAAAGCACACGCTAAAACGTAATAGCCAGCTTATTTAATTTTAATTAGGGCGACTAATGGAAGGGCTTACATGAAAGACGGGAACGAGACGATGGAAAGGCATGGTGGTGAAAAGCCGCCAAAGAGGCTCAAGCGTTTGAACTTGGAGATGCTCTCTTTCACATTTCCTTCAGGAGCAATCGCTTCACCTTTTCTTTGGGGCCTCTCAGAAGAAGTGAGGGGGTGGAGAAGCAAAAGACGGGGTGGTGTTGCTCAGTCACTCGGATATATGACTCATCAAACATCCTTAATGTAATTTTAAAAACCACTTTCAGCTGTTTGGGCAACTTGCCCAAATAGTTCCTCTCCACTGGGATGGGCGTCTCGTTATAGTCGCTCCAGTTTTCACGGGTTTCAACTAGGTTTCGACATAAATTGACCTGAAAGCGAAGGAGGTTGACTTCTTGCAAGTTAATTCTACAAAACCATTGAGGTGATATGCAGTATTGTGCAATAGGCTTGATGGTGCATGGGAGGCCAATGCCAGGGGAAAGCCTCCGCTCAAGCTTCAGTTTGAAGCTCCACCACATTTGCTAATTCAGCGAATGACCAAAGCAAACATCAAAACATGCAAATGCAAGGGGGGAAAAAAAATGGGGGGGGGGGGGGAGAGAGAGAGAGAAAAGAATTAAAAAGCTCCAGCAACAACAACTTGCAAAGTGTACTGTCAAATCTGGGTGTAGCTTTCGATCCCTAATGAGCAAGCCTGAGGTTAGAGCAACCAGGAAAAACCCGGAGGTAACATGATGAAGAAACCTTAAGAAGAACCAAAGTCAAAATGGATCCCATCCTCTTCTGGGTGACACCGGATAGTGCGATTTATCAATCATTACTCTTATACAACTGCATACTGTAGGGTCAAACAAAAATAACGAAATGATGCTCAGTTTGAGCAGGTTGCAGATAAGAGTCCGGGGATGAGCACAGGAACGTCTTTATGATTACTGCAGAAGTCCTCAGGTACAAGTCTACAGTACCCAGGTGAGAGTATTCACTGAAAACAAAGTGTTCACCACAGCTATCCATGCTTGGGAGTCCAAGAGAGCACAGTTGGCCGTGTTCTCTGGGTTGGAATGGATGGCATTCGCTCTTTCCGCTGTCAATCACAGCAACGCCAGCCAATCGTAGGTGTCTGAGCTCGTGTATGCGGAAGAGGGTAGATGGTGCTTTCCTCAGAGGTTGTTCAGCTGCATCGTGATGTAGCACGATGCTGTTGGCTGGCTTTTAGTGTTACACGTGAGTACAGATGACAGAAAATAACCATCAGGCCTTTTTTTTTTTTTGCCTATAATTAATGTGCTAGTGTTCACCCTACCCCATTGGTAGTCAAGAGGCAGAATTGGCAAAACTGACCAAATTGGGAGAAAATTAGGTAAAAATCCAGAAGAATGGAAAACTAAACTAAGTGAAATCAGTGTCCAGTGTGATCCTTTGCCCTTTGCCTTTACAACTGCATCTATTCTCCATGTAGTTTTATAATGTTTTTAATGTTTTTATCTGAAATGTGGCTTATTACTTAATGCCATGCCTTTCTCTATAACATTTATGTTTTGAAAAATGACTTTTCAAGCTATAGGATGGGGTTTTCTTTCTTATTTTATTATTTTTTTTAAGTTAGTAACTGAGGTACTGGAAGTCAGTGCTGTACAAATTCTTAGAACGAAGTGCGGTTTAAAAAAAATAATAAAAGCACATACTATAGGCAACTTTTTTTTTTTAAAGCTGAGCGAATCCACTGCTTTCAGGATTTGTTATCACTTTCCGTGTATCTCTAAACAAGTCACTAATAATAGTATCTCATCATCCTCTCTTTTACATTCTGCTGTGTGTGTGAATGTGTGTGTATGTGTGTGTGTGTGTGTGTGTGTGTGTGTGTGTGTGTGTTATCAGGGTTTATAATGCCTCTGGGGCTAATTGAAGTCTCTATTCAATGTGATGTTGGTCCATTGTCTGTGCTGAAAGAGAGAGACTTCTTCTCTTGAGCTCATTGTTAGGGAATGTAATGAATTTCATGTGCCGTTGTTCTCCTGTGCTGTATAGAGAAATCATTTTGTGCCTCTCCTCATCCCTTTTGTCCCTCCTCCCTTTCCCGGCTTCACATCATCAATAGACACTTTATTTGCCAATCACTGGAGGAAAATGACATTATGAGGAGGCTAAAGAGTAGAGCTAATAATAACCAGCCTGACTCTCTCTCTCTCTCTCTCTCTCTCTCTCTCTGTGTGTGTTTATCTCAGAACTCTACAAAAATGGTCTTCAGAGGGCTGCTTTTGTGCCTTTCATTGATGTGCTCAAGGTAAAGACAAAGTTAATTTATTTATCCTTTTATACTCCTTTTTGTCCCTCGCTCTTAATGTTGCCAAAGCTATTGGTCCAGTTTTTTGATGTATTTTATACTTGGTGTAAAACACCACCCCAGTGCAAGCACGCAAAAACACACAACACAGAAAAGGCACCTTTGATCATACCTGGAGGGGGAGAGAGAGAGAGAGAGAGAGAGAGAGAGAGAGAGAGATGGACGCAATTAGACTCGGTGAGAAAGAGATCGAGAGAAGGCTGTTTAATGATGAGTGTGGGCTGGCTGGAATGAAGCTGCCTGCTTGCATTTCAAAGTGAGGCCTATCACAGACGGCACGGACGCTCTGATCTGCTTTTGTAATTTAATAGCGTCATTGTAAGCAGGTATTGGCATTATCCTGTGCGCTATCTGAGTAATTACCACAGTTCTGCCACAGGCTGTCATAAATAATCAGAGCTTTATTTCCAGGCATTTTGCAGCAGCCCACATTCTTGCACATTTGACAAACATTAATGGATACTCTCAAGGAAGCATCAGCTAGATGATACTTCATCCAGATGTCACACACCGTCCCCAGGAACCGGTAACTAATAACAACAGCGCTAGAAAACTCGACCTTGAACCATCCTTTTATATAAATCCTTATTTCTATGACATGTTTTATGCCACTATTGGATAATCAGATGGATCCTGCATGATGTACAGGTTAAATAGGTGAAGACATGCGCTGTGCTGAAGTCAGATTACTACAGTAAAGTATATGAAGTCTATACAAATGTTTACACAGTCCCCGAGAACTGTTTTACACGATTACTTTGAGGATCTAATACAATTTCCTCAAACACAATTACACCGTGTGTAAACAAGGTTCTCTAATAGCTGATAGCCGTAGCAATAATAACCGTCTGAGTCAAGAAGAGGTCTTTAACCGTTTAGGTGTGTAGCGTCCTCGCTGAGAAACAGTCAGTTTAGGGCAGTTTTGAGGAAAAGTTGTGTATTTGTGTGTATGTACATCACCTCCAAATCACTTAAGACCATCATTATCCTATTTCCGTTGCTCTCTAAGCCATTTGCCGTTCTCAGTGTAGAATGTATATCCTGGCATATCTTTACAAACTTTGTGCACAAAATCCCAAATTAAATTAATTAATTTAAAGTAATATAATTCATTAAATAATTATAATTATTGAATTAATATTATAAGTACTATTAATTATTAATTAAAATCATTTTTGGACCCAGTTATTTTATTTATTGATTTATTTTTAATTGAATGTAAATTTCTTTTACCTCCTAAATCCGCTGCATTATGCAACAGTCCTAAAATGTCCCAAAAAATGTCCATTAAAAAATTTCTATATTTTTGATCATTATTATTAAATATTTTAGACCTGAAGGTTAACTTTTTTATATACAGTGTGTGTGTGTGTGTGTGTGTGTGTGTGTGTGTGTGTGTGTATATATATATATATATATATAGACACAAACATTGGAAGATTGTTTTTAAATTTCAGGTGGAATGTTTTATCCTTTTATTTTTACTCATGGTATTCCTGCACATGGACAATTAGATTATTTTTTTTTTTTTTTTAGTGATTTTTTTTAGAGAAAGTGAAAATTCATATGACATGCAATTTTAAGAATCTGGATATGTCTTTAATTCATTTACGCATGAAAGGGTTAAGAGTGTGTTAGGAGTATCGGTCGACTGGTTGATCGGCCCGGACGATTTATTAGGCAGATAGCAAGCATTTTTAAGGTAATCAGCATCGGCTGATCAAAACTGAATTTCACTGAAATTTATCTGGATTTACTCTAATTTAATGAGTTTATTGTTACTGGTTTTGCATGAAATGCGCATGGGTTCTTCACAATCAGCCATCAGCCTCCATACGTGGTGAATATCAACAACTGAACAACTCATATTGGTCGACTACTAGTTAGGGAATCTACGTGTTTTAACATTTGAATGAATCATATGGAATTACAACAGTCTTTTTTAAAAAACGAAGAAAGAGACAAGCAAACGATTCGGTCTATTTACGTCTATCAGTTTTATACCTGGGTTTCCTGTGTGGCTTAAAACATAATAGGATTAGATAGAAGTAACACTTTGTAATTTTCTTTAATTAAATAAAAATAGTTCTTTGCTGTGTACTTTTTGGTCCCTGCTGTATGACAGGTTTTGGTGGAACTGAGTTGGTTTTTTTTTTTTAAGTGCTGGAAGGACCAGGAAACGGGCAGGTCACGGACTTTCCTCACAGGCCAGAAACCATGCCTTAAACACGTTTTCAGTCAGTCTGCCACAAATCGGAGTGGACATGAGATGATTCTTCCCAGGCTTGGGCAATTCTGACACACACTAAAACCCAGATGGTCTCACAAAGGAGCAGAGGAGCATGGGAGGCGAGGAGACTGGAGGCTTTTCAGATTCCTTATCAGGCAGAATTAACAAGGGGCACAGCGCAGAGTGACTTTAGGGACCCTAATAGGGAACGAATGACCTGAAAGAGACATGGCCACTGTGTTGGGCCAGTGACCCTGAAGCCCTGGGAGTCCAAGAGGACTCGTTAGCTGAGGGAAATCCTTCCTGAAGCCTCAAAAAATATATATATATATATATACAGATAGAAAAAATATTTCTGTATATAGATCTTAATTTTCAAAAACTAAGGTAATGTTTCACTCCATAATTACTTAAGAATGCAATTAAAAACTGAACATTTTTTTCAGCTACTTGACCAATTCTAATATGATTTATTATATTTTTGTTTTTTGTTTTTTTTGTCCCCCAGCTTTCTTGCAGCTTTCTTTCTTCTTCTTCTTCTTTTTTTTTTTTTTTTTTTTTTTAAACTGTTGTTGCATTGCGTCTGATTCACTGCTGATCTTTTTACATTTTTACAGAATTGCTTAGTCTGAGGTCAACCCGCCGTTGGAGTTGTGTTTGAAATAATGTGGCATTGCCGCGTCGGGGGGGGGGGGGGGGGGGGGGGGGGGGGGGGGGGGGGGGGGGGGGGGGGGGGGGGGGGGGGGGGGGGGGGG
>JAKKZI010000104.1:0-47020 GCA_037576675.1 Pangasius sanitwongsei | reverse complement strand
ATTTTTTGTGAATCCATTTATTTCTGTAAAGCTGCTTTGTGCCAATGTCCATTGTTAAAAGCGCTATACAAATAAAATTGAATTGAATTGAATTTAATAAGTTAACAGTTGTAATCGTTCACAAAATTGTTGTGGTATAAGAGGAATAAAACCCTTCAGGGAGGTGATGTTAATTGCAAAATAATCAACTTCGGGGTAGTAACAGTCACTATGCATCACACCACCCTGTCGTTGATTACTTTTCTATAACATCACTTATGTAATGAACAACACTTTCATAATCATGAGCACAGTGTCAACAGTTTCACCTATAGGAGATATAGGACTTCACTGTTGCTACTACACTGATGTGAATTGTCATTATGTGCAGAAACAAACAAAACAGTAGCAACTTCAGCAGACTGCAATAACAGGTGTGTGTCTGAACTTAATTTGTATTGATGTACATTAATGAGGCCTGTGGTTCCCAGATATTAATCAATACTGCTGTTCAGAGCACAGCTATTGATGAAGCTAATTCGGGAAGTTACACAGTTGTCCCAAAAACGTCACAACAGGTCAACAACCTTCAGTCTGATGTTTATAACAGAGCTAAGCGGTAAAATTGAAAACATTTAAAAAGAAGATATTCATACAGTTTAGAGCAGTTAATGTAAAATACAAAGACAGTAAGGCAAAAGGAACAAAGACCAGATAGTAAAGTTGCATTATGTAAAAAACAAAAAAAAAGCTTTTTATTCTAAACCAGGCTTTAAAAGGCTTGTTTTTTTTAAAGACAGGAAAACCATATAAATAAATTCAAAGCTCTGTGCTGATATACCTCCAAAGAATAATACTGTCCACTTTCATAAGAAGATTTACACAAAATTATTGATTATTTAGTTCAAAATACAGTCGAAATGAATTAAAGGCCCTAGTTTACATTTACAGTTGTGGTCTTAAAGCACAATTTTAATGTGCAATATGCTTAAGTTTTATGTGCAAAAATTCCATTGCCTCTAATTATTTTGTATCACAACAAGGAAAAAATGTGCATCAGTGTGTGCATGAGGACAAAACAGTAATTTAATTAGCAAAGCTCTATGCAAATGGACAAACTGTTTACACAGAACATAAACCAATAAATATGCCAGTAATTGTGCAGCATACGGTCAGCAAAGCCATTAGTGATGATCCACTTTTTGGTGTTCTGAAAGGTTGACACTTCATCAGAGTTCACTTTTTCATGATCGAAGACAGTTCCAGGATCATGCTCTGAAAGAGGGAAAAAATTTAAATATCTCATTATTATTATAATATGGATATACACCACATGTACTGGTTCATATGATGTGTATTATATTACCTAGTACACCTACTACATACGTATTCATATCTTTTTTAACTGGAAAATGTCTGTACTTTAATAGTATTACAACACAAACAGTAAATATTTGAACAGATACCCATATCACAAATCACTAACAGTGAAGTAATTGCACTTACAATTACACTTTTAGAACTAATAATAGGTTCTTTAGTAGTTCTTTAGATTGTTAAGGATTCTTATGCTGCAGCGCTGCCGAATAATCGAATCTGATTGGTCAGCAGGTGCTGATTAATTTTCTATGACAGCAGCAATGACAGTAGTTCTGGCTGTAAAAAGTACACAATCTTGCTCTTTAATAAATAAAAAAAATTTAATAGTTGGAAAATTGGTGTGGTATAAGAAGAATAAAGCACTTCAGTATGTGCCGTTATAGGAAAATAATCAGCTCCGGGTGCTAACAGGAACTCAATATCAGGCCACACCACACGACCACATCATTGATTATTTTCCTATAACAGCATGCCTCTGTTGTGTTTTATTCTTTATTTAATTCCCGAAAACCCTCTCTGGTAGCGAAACTGTAGGTAAAATAGAATTTTAAAGGGATAAACCAAATGCTTTATGGTTCTAGAGTTAACCTTTTAAAAGTGTTCGTCATTACAAACACCTTATGCAGAAGACCTTTTTTTTTTTTTCCTGAAAATAGGTTCTTACCATGGACATGCGGCGCCCACCAGCAGGTGGAGGGGTCATGGCAGGGCTTTCACTCTGAGCCAGCCGCTTGGCCTCTGACTCTGAGCCGCTTTTAGACATTGGACTGTCTAGTGGAATGGCCAGTCTGCTTTCAGAAAGCCCTCGGGACATGAAGCTAGCTTTCCTACCTGTGGGGTGGTGTTCTGGCGAATCACTCTCCTCACTCAGGTCCTTGCATGCACTCACCCGACTTTGCTTGCGTGCAGAGTTTTGAAGGGATGCTGGGATCTCGATGTTGCTGGCTCTGAGGGAAGCTCGAGGTAGCTGACCAACACCCTTCAGAGGGCCAGATACCTTGGGTCCAGAGTCGTCGCTGCTGGAAGAGTGGCCACGGTTGTCCACGGTGGAAAGCCGCTCTGAGGCCCCTAGTTGACGGGTGGCCTGGATCTCAGGCTGGCTCGGGATACGTGGCTGCTTGGGCTGCTCAGATCCAGGAGCATCACTGGTTGGTGCCTCAGGGGTGGGTAGAGGGTTGCTAGGGGGCATGTGGGGTGGCAAAGCTTCCACCTGCCCATCGGTCACTATGGCATAGGATGTTTGGGTCATGTGTGCAAATTTCTGTGGCAGGCAATCTGTAAGGACACAAGCTTGGTGCACCATGGAGTTTTTCTTTGACCTGCAAAGACTCTCATCATCTCCACCATGTGTGTTGCCATATATGCTCTGCTTGATCTGTTTCACTCCCAGGTGAAAGATCTCCAAGATGTTTAGGAAGAGGGAAACCCCAGCGATGCCCAGCATGAAGATCATGAAAATATTTTTCTCTGTTGGCCTGGACACAAAACAGTCCACAATGTTGGGGCAGGGGTCTCTCTCACACTTATACAGTGGGGCCAGTCCTATACCGTAAAGGGCATATTGACCCAGTATGAAGCCCACTTCCACCACTGACCTGGTTAAAATATGAAACACATATGTACGCAGTAGGGAACCTCTCAGAGGGGCTTTCCTGACTCTCTTTTGTTCTTCCAGTTTCCTCAGCTCCTTCTCAATCCTTTTGTGTTCATCCAATATTCCCTCCATCCCCTCCAGCTCAACTTTGAGCTGGGCTTTCTTCTTGTGCCTCTCCTTCTCCAGAGCACGCAGCCGGTACAGCGCATGGCCCATGTACACCAGAGAAGGTGAGGATACAAAGATGATCTGCAGGACCCAGTACCTGATGAGGGAGATGGGAAAAGCTTGGTCGTAGCAGACATTCTTGCACCCGGGCTGCTCCGTGTTACACACAAACTCACTTTGCTCATCATCCCAGACATCTTCAGCAGCAACTCCAAGGACCAGCATGCGAAAGATAAAGAGGATAGTCAGCCAGATTTTGCCCACAATGGTGGAGTGGACGTGAACTTCCTCCAAGATGCTTCCCAAAAAATTCCAATCACCCATTTTTGGTTTCACATAGCCTAAAGTTGTATGAGAGTGCAAAACATACATGTAACTTTTGGTTAAGGAGGTAGATACAATTTTAGGGAAAAAAAGTTACATCTAGCAACCCAAAGGTTCCTATAGTTTGTCTCTCTGAGCGGAAACCCTTAAAAGTTCTATGTAGTACCCAAAAACCAAGGGTTTCCAAGGAAAGTGCTCCTAGAACTATTAACACCCTAAAGAAACCTTGAGGAACCATTTTTGTGAGAGTGAACAAGACAGAGACTTACACGCTTTGAACTGTATTAAAGATGATTCTCAGCACTGATTCGTTATTATGACGGAGACAACGCTAGCTGTGCACCTCCAATTTCTTCCCTTCTTCAGTAAAGCAGGTGAGCTCCTCTCACTGGGCATAGCTTCAGTAAATGAATCCCAGACGTACTGCACCCAATGAACTAATACAAGGTTTCTATTGATCTGTGGGCGGCTGGACAGCGCCCTCAGGGCAATAGCTGGCACAACTCGGTCACTGACAACATGAGGGGAGGGGCACTTGCTACTCTCAATACCCATTCTACATTGCTATAATCTTCCCTTTTATAACTCAGATGCATGAAATATATAAACATGCAATTAAACACTGTTAGATTCAGATTTTGAAGCAGGATGATTAAAGGCCATGCATTAGAGTAAACTCAGTTGGTAACTGCTACAGTTGTGGAAGCCTTTCTTCAGTCTGAGATGAATCAACTTCTATCACTGAATCTTCCACACTGTCTTGCTTTTTCCACCTGCAGCATTTTTCCAAAACCAACTGTGGACAGATAATTAAGCTTATACACGTAAAACTAAAATTTTCTTAACTCTATATAGTCAGATCAATAAAATTAAACGAGGGATGCTTACAGAACCAGATGATTCAGGTAATCTTCTAAACTGCTGTAGTGCAAGCCCATTTTTTGCTACACCAAAAATCCACGATGGAGCCAAGATATATTCTAAGGTGACTGGAAACCCGGTCAGTGGCTTAAATATTTCAGTTTTTAATGAAGAGCATACTGTGAAAGCTTTCATTTTTACATATGGAATGAAATCAATGAACACTGTGAAATTCAGTAAAAGTAGCTTCCTGCAATAGGATGAATAAAAGCTTTTGAAAGTCTAAATAATAATGCCACATACACAATTATCACACAGGCTTGAAATAAATTAACTTTATTTTAAAAAGTAAAAAAGTTTCCTGCATTTTACAATATTTACAGAATATTTATTCAGACAGGAAGTTTGACAGAAGGCTGTCTAGCAATCTCTGCATTCAGGGCGAAATAAAAATGGTATAAATTTATTAAGTAATAAAAGCCTTCTAACAACTCTCACATTTATCATATATACAAGACAAGCCTGCAGGCCTGGTGATAATCTGAGGAACAATAAAATCCTGAGTTCAGGACAACGAGACTGAGACAAAATTTTAACCGTTCAATTATTGACTTTAAAGAAATTACTATGAATTGTCATGAACAACTGAATGAATGTTTATTTGGAGCCTTTGAGATAAAAGTTTGCTCTGCTTCAATTTGAATTATCGTGTCTTTGTGATTTGGATGGCTAAGATTTTTGAAGATAATTATATATGAAGTACGCAAAAAAAAAAAAAAGGAACTAAGTTCTGTATGGTAATGTTGGTGGCAGCTTATAGTTCCTTGGTAAAGACTTCTTGAACACAGGTATATGCTCCGTCAGGCTTTACACCTCATATTTTTTACTTCTCATTCAAGCATGCTTATTCCAGTCTCTTAGAGGTAGCTGGTACTAGGCAAAAATGACTCCAGTGTCTTTAATGGAAAGCCATTAATTCACCTCAGGTTCAGTTTAGACATCATGTTGTAATGAACCTTTTCGCTGTTATTCATCTCAAAAAAAAAAAAAAAAGAAAATGACACCAAATGAACTGTATGGATACAAAATGTTGTGATGGATTGAGTGCTGTCAACATCTACTGATTTCAGCTGATGCCTAGAATTTAACATAATGACTTATAAACTTAACTGAAGGCGCCAAAATATAAAACAATGACTCTCGACCAGAGTATTGCAGATTATTTCGCAGTGCTTCCCTCCTCAAAAGAACACTGAAAAAAAAAAACCTCTCCAGCTTGTCAAAATCCAGTGACAAGAACTGGTTTCTGCTGGTTTCTTTGCCTGTGGCTCTTCAATCTTGCGGTGCCAAGACCAAGAATAGTTAGCCATTATCCTGCAGTCTCAGTGGCTTAGCTCTCCATTTTCTCTTTCTTCTTAAACAGTTTCATGAGCTGGGTGAATCGCTCTTCAATCTGTAACGGGAAAGGGACATTGTTAGGTTAAGCCTTGGCTACCTTGAGGTAGATCTCATATCTACTTCAGATATAGTTAGTTATAAAATACCTGTGCTTGTGACTTTCTCAACTTGGATGACAGAGTAGCAAATGTTTTAGAAGAAGCTCCTTTCGTTTTGAGCGCAACAAGAATATCTCGGTCTTCCTCCCTTGAGGAAAAAACAATACAAAAAAAAAAAAAAAATTGTTGCTTGCTTGATTCTTGGCAATGACTAACTGTGGACACAACATTAGCTACAGCAGCCAAAGTCTAATATACACTCACCTGGTCCAGGTCACCACCACTTCTCCTTTTTTCCTGATTACGTTCTTAGCAGAAAGACTGTTAGGAGACAACTGAGGAGATGGCGTCTTGATCTTCTTTGAAGGAGTCTTCTCATTTTTATCCTTGGATGATTTTGACTTCTTTTTGTGCCTTTGTTTTTCTTGTTTGTCTTGAGATTTCTCTCTTCGAGAATGTTTTGCTTTTGGCCCTGAATGATGCTTCTTACGTTTCCTGGACACCCTGTGGCATGCGTTCTTTAACTCATGCTCAGATTCTTTGGCAGCAGTGACTCCAGTGGCATCAGCACCTTTGTCAGCTTGCTCGATCTGGTTCTCAGTGGTTTTGGGCAAGGCGGCTGTACTGCCTCCTGCAAGCACACCATTTGAGGTGTTCTTGCTTGATGTTTCAGCTTCACTTCCTTCATTTGAGATGACCTGAGGCTGACCTGCCAAGGGTAGTCTCCGATCCAGTGTATGTGAAGACAAAACCTCTGCAGCTGGCAGCATTTCTTTGTGCTCCTGTTTGGGTTCCTCTTGTACCCCAGGAGACGTATGTCTGATCCGAACTATAAAGTGATCATTGGACCTCTCCATTACCTCTGCCTGCATAGGCAAGTTTGGTTTGAACTGGAACACTGCTGGATTTGTAGCCTCCCAATTTCCACTGGTACTTGACGGACTGCTGGAGTTGTCCGTTTCGAGAGACAAGTGAATATCTTGCTCAGTGGCATCTTCTCCATCAAGAAGTGCGTCTTCGCTGTAGTGAGCACTGATGATGTTGCTTGGTGTGGACCGTGGCTGTCCACTAGCTGGGTGCAAAAAGCTCAAGTGGCCATCTGACTTCAAGGGAGAGGGAATGGTAAGAGATACCGCCAAATCTTCAGCCAAAATAGAGAAAGGCTGCTGGGAACTCACTGTGGCCATGGCAGGGGCAGACTGGTTAGGAAGAGCATTAGACGGTACTTCCAACATGCAGTTTTCATCAAGGAGTGCTGGATTTAATGGCATTTGAAACTTGTAAGGTGAAATAGATGTCCATGTTGTGATGAGCTTCGATGGTGTTATCATCTTGCTGGGTGTCATGACCCCAATGAGACTCTCTCCAGCTTGACCTTCTTTCCGTGGAGTGTTGAGTGGCCAGTTTTGATTATCACCAGTCTCTAGCAGATCAGATCCTTGCAAGAGACATCTGAATATATCTCCCATTTGGGAATCAGTTACCAGATTAAAGGTCAAACTTGATGTTTGCTGCTCTGTCAGAATTTCAAAGTCTGCCCTATCTTGTATTGATCCACTGTGAGAAAGACGGCGGGTATAGCTGGAGGTTTTGTTCTCATGTGCGGGGACACCTTCTTGGAGAGATTTCTCAGACGATGAATCCGCTTGTAGCTGATTACACTGGTTAGGTGTGGATACCTCTGGTACCTTGGTCCCCTCCTCCATGGTTGCCTTTATGTTTTTACCACTGCTGCCAACGCCTCTACATGGCAAACTGTTTGAAGAAGTGATCTTCTCCTGGACCTTTTGGCCCTCGCTTTCTATTTCACCCTGAGATTTTTTATGTGGTCTGTTTTCAGTTATGCTCAAAGGTTCTTTAGCTTGTAGCTTGCTCAGATCCACATTCAAACCGTCTTTTACCCTAGGATTTGACTGCTTACTTTCAAAAGATGATTTATTCTTGGAAAGATCTGGAGCACCTTTAAGTGCTGCTTTTAGTTCCTTAAACAGAAAATCAAACTGGCCATCTACAAAATTCCACAGCTTCTGCTTGAGATCTTCGGCTCGTTGCTCAAAGATACGGTTCACAATGCCATTGTCAGAGACCTTGCTCATTACAGAAGAGATTATCTTATTGAGCCGAGGTTTGATTTCATTTCCTTGACTGCAAAATTTGTGAAAGTTAACGCTGTCAACAAATTCTGTGAAAGAAGCCTGAGACATTTCAACGATGCAGCAAAAAGCTGGTTTGGTGACATTTTTATGAAGTTTCATGTACTTTCGTCTCAGCTCTGACCGTATAAATAACAACATGTTCATAAATTCAGCAGAAGTTGAAATTTTCGCCTTGGGTGGAACAGTGACGGTTTTGAAACGCCTCTTGTTCGAGGAGGGACTGTCTTTAGGAGTCGTGTTTTTCTCTTGTTCTTTGCGGCTGGGCGTAACAGCGGGTTGCATCTGAGATTTTTTTTGTAACCTTGGTGATCTGGGACTGGGCTGATTCCGTAAACTTGATCTTTTTTCGTTTGGAGGACTCTGAATGACCAGAGCACCTTCCCCATCACTCTCACTGATAATTTCCCCTTCTTCCAAGTCTTCTTCAGTAGCAGTAGAGGAAAGAGCCTCTTGCTGATCTTTCTGCACACTTGGCATGACCAAGGAATCAGGTCTCTTGTTTTCTTTGTTCATGTCCATCTTGACTGCATCCTTATCTGCCACAGTGGCTGATGTGGAGAAATCTTAAACAAAAATAAATAAATAAATTTTGTGTATATAATGTGTAAACATCTGACCTGCAACTAAAATTAAAAATCACTTTAAAACATAGGAATACATTTCAGCAAAGTTGCAAGACTTTATTAATATATACTCTTACAGGGTTTCTTTTCTTAGCTTACCTTAAACCCTCTCAGAAAGAAATCATTTGTTGTATGGTTCTGCATGAACTTCCCCCAGTAAAACAAACCAAAGAACCCCTTTGGATTTACAATTTTTTCCAAAACCATAAAATACAGAAAGCCAATAGTACACTGACCTTTGCTGAGACTTTTGACATGTGGTTCCTTTCCTAAGTGCTGCTGCTGGGATTTCTTTATCTGGCGTACTGGACTTGTAAGAGGACTGATGGCTTCTGGAATTACTTTAATGTTGCTCAGGGTCAGCATCATGGAATCTTCATCATGAGGTGCCAATACAGACCGCAAAGGCCTGGAGATCTCAATCTCATTCTCTGTGGAATCAGGCTCAGAGGAGCTTGCTTGTTCAGATAGTATGGTGTTGACATTAATCGCCTCAGCGTTTGGCCCTACTTGTGGGCCTGGACAAGGATCTGGGTTCACAAGGCCTTGTGTGATCTCCATGTCTGAAACAGTTATTGTTTCTTTGCTTTGGTGGTTATTTTCCACACTAACAGTGCTAGAAACAACTTCCAGAAACACAGAGGGGTCCGAATTTGAACAAGTCTTGGCCGTAGCAGTTGCCATGACAGAGGTGGCTTCTTCCTGCTGAGGTGTGTCATTTTGAACTGATGCCTCTGGTTTATCATCTATTTGGCCACCTTCACTAGAATTCTGAGTACCGATCCTTCTCCTTTCTTTGTCTTTCTTCACAGAAGCCTGAGAGTCTTGTTCTTTGCAGCTAACATCAGTTAAAGGAACAGAGGGACTGTCAATTGATTTAGCTCTTTCTGGGGCTAAAGGAACTTCAGGAACAGCAGTCTTATCTACCACACATTTCTGAGAAATGCTAGTAGGACATACATCTGTATTTACAAAATCTGCTTTTGTAATGGATTCATCCTCCTTTATCGCCGAATCTGTACCATCCATTTTCCCAGATCGAGTTTCACTCAGGTCACCATCAAACATTTTTGGTAATTCAAGCTCCTTTCCCTTGACTTCCAGGCTTGTTGGTGGTTCTTTATAATGTGGCTGTGTGGTTGTACTGGTAGGGAGAGCCAGGGAGTCATCCATAGAGTCATCCTCTACTTCATCAATCACGCAGAACTCTTCTAAAATCTCAAACGAACTTCTGTCCTTAGCGGAGTTGCTTACAACGATGTCCTCAGGAGGTGGCCGAACTGGCTCTTTAGCTTGTTCAGAGTTGTTTTGCCTTTTAATTGGTGAGACAGTCAGGTTCAGAGTTTCCATAAAGGTTAATTTTCTTTTTGGACTACTCTCCTCTGGCATGGCAGAACTATCACAACTGGTGGTTAACCTTACTGGAGATTTTCTTCTTGTGTTTGTGAGGCTCTCCACTTGAACATTTCCATCCTCACTCATTTTGGGGATCCTTGCATTATCTGGAGTGTTCTTTGATCCTTTGTCTGGCGTGCCAATTCGTTTTTCTTTATCAACCCTCCCTTTGCCTTTTATACTCTCCTTGGCACTATGTCTATCAGAACTTATATAACCTCTAGAGTCATCACGACTGCTTGATGCTTTGCCCTTGGATGATTCTTCAGTTCTGCCAGATGTCCTCCTTTTGTCATCTAGATCTTTTCTCAGATTTTGAGCATTATGATTAGGTTTAACAGGCGAAGCATGCAGTCTATTTTCATCAGCGCGACTTCGGTCCTTTCCATCATTGATGCGTATTTTGTCTGATTTATTACTCATCCTTCTTGTGGTACTCGAATCTTGGGCATTCTGTTGCTCGTGTTCTTTGCTAGTCTCAGACCTGGTGCTTCTTCTTTCTCCTCTATTGCTATTCTTTTCATCTGGTCTATTTCTTTCTTCACTTTGAGTCTTCCTATGCTCATACTCCTTGATCCCATCACTTCTGGTGCGTCTCCTTTCTGAGCTGCTCATACCCTCTTGCCTCCTCTCCTCTTTTCTGTGATGCTCCCTTGTTCCTCTTTTCTCCATCTTTTGGTGCAACTTGTCCAAGCTGCTCTTTTCACTTCTACTGCCAGAAACATCTGTATGTCCGCTTTTTTCTCTTTCCTGTCCTTGCTTATGCCGGAATTCTTCTTTCCTGCTCTGTGTGTCTGCATTCGATCTAGACGAATCGGGGGTAGATGAGAAGGCATGTCGTGGATGAGAGGAAGGACTCCTCGGGCGGCCAGATCTCCTGAGCGTTACAGGATCGTCATGCTGGTGACGTTGACCATTGCCTGATCCACAACTGCTTTTTGCAGACTCCCTCTGCTCTCTTTCTGATCTGTTTTTATCCATTTTGGTTTGAGATTTTTCTGATATGTCCCTCTCTTTTGAGGTGCTCTCTTTACCACAAACGTTCTGCCTACTGCTAGTCTCAGAGTTCGTGCTTGTGCTTTCTCTTTCTCTGCTAGAAGACGTCCTACTATCCTGGGCATGTCTGTGATCTTGTGCAGTGGGGATGGAAAGTAAATCCAAACCATGAGAATCCTTATTTTGCCGATTTAAAGGATTCTCAAGGTTGCTCCTGGTGCATCTTCGCAGCACCACAGACGATGATGGTGTGGCATCCACCGAGGATGAATCACCAGGCTGATTTAATGGTCGTCCCTGTGACACCTCTGCTAACCCCTTGTCTCTTTTAAGATCCTGAGACTCCCTTACAGGACCAGCAGGGCTGTTCAAATTTGCCAAGCTCCTGTTGTAGGCATCTTGTCCTCTTTCCCTCGCAGATGGATGGAAACTACCCCGACTTGATCTGCAGGAACATCCAGTAAAGAAAGATGTAGTCATTTCTGGCTACACGGCGTCCATGCATTATAGACACCGTAAATCCACCAGACAAATTGATCATAACGGAGCATTGTTTACCTTTTGCTTAATTTGCTTATCTCTTCATCCTTCCTAACAATCTCCATTTTAGCCGTTTTGATAAGTGCACATAGGTTTTTCTTCAGCAGAGTGTTCTCTCGGTGTAAACTTGAGTTCTGTAACCAAAAAAAAAAACAAAAAAAAAAAAACATCACATTATGTTTGTTGTTTCTTCTCACTAATTTGTTTAATCATTATTACTACTCTATGCAATAATAGTCATTATACAAAAGCGCTGCTGAACTCTCAAATCTGATTGGTCAGAAGGTGTTGACTAATTTTCTAGCAGCTGAGGATGAACGAGGAAAGAGATGATGGTGAGGGAATGTGTGTTTATAGCTGATATAATGTAAGTGCTAAGTTAAGTTCCACAACATTAAATGCAACTATAAAAAAGTGTAATTGTAATTGATGACAAATTGCTTATTGTTATTGGAAAATATTCAGCTTTGGAGAGATAACAGTAACTCTGCTTCATCACACCGCCCCATCGTTGATTATTTCCCTCTAACAGCACCCCCCCCCCCCCCAAAGTGTTTTCTTCCTTACTTCACTTATTACGTTATAAAAATGGAAAAACTGTGTAAAGGTCTGCAAGTAAATTTACATACCTTAGTTTGCATCTGCTGCAACTTTGCAATCAAATCCTGCACTTGGTTTTGTGCCGCAACAAATTTACTTTTCAACTGCAATGAAATTAGAAATTAAGAAGTTAGACCCATTATTGTTGTGTATAAGAATCAAATTAACAGTAGCAAAAAGACAAGGATTAAAACCTCATTATAGGTCGCGTCTTTCTCCTCCTGCTCTTCAGTAATGAGTTCCTCATACAGATCCAACGACTCTTTCACCCTATTAGGTGAAAGAAAAGTGCTGTCTTTGCCTGAGGAGAAACAAACAGACAGAGATGCCACATTCAACAACAGCACACTACAACACTCACAGAAAGCGTACGCAAAAGTCCAGGTCTCGCGTCAGTGTTATTAAAATTAATGAAACACCGCAGCTTAATCAAATGCTTACTTTTACTGCAAAAAAAATTGGTACGCTCACCGTTGTCTTTATTTTTCTTGGGACTGTCCTCAAGTCCTGAGTAAATATCCACAGAGTCTTCATCATAATTCAGGACAGAATCTAAACAGATTATGTTGGAAGAGGTTAGAGAAGAAATCATCTTTCATTTTTATTCTGTGCCTGAAAATTCATTAAAAAAAAAACCTAATAAAAAAAAAAATTAAAAAAAAGCCCAGTTTTCACATAACGAAGCCTGATTAAGAGATTGTGTTTGTGGATAAATATGAACACACCGATCGGGTACTGATTATCGGTATTGGCGTCGGCACCTGCTTAAAACGTCCGATTGTTATTAGCTCGGTCACGATCGTTACATAATCGTCTAATCGCAAATAAATCGAAAATAATCTAGTACATTATTAATTTACTTTGCCATGTTTTTAAAATTTTAAAACAGTAACCACAATTACAAGATATCTACTACTTTGAAGCTTTAAAACTGTAAAATGTTACACACACACCTTGTTTTCAGTGCTAATTTATTTCTGTAGACGTTAAATTCAAGTATCATCAAGTATCAAATATCGTGTGACGCGTATTGCATATTGCAGAAGTATCGTGATGTGATATTTCAGTTATATCGTGCCCACCTACTGTGTACTCTATTGTTTATATTAAATCAACAAAAAAAGCGGAATTAAATCAACAACAAAAGAAATACACTTAGATTATATTTACAGCTACGATGTTTCGTAAAAACTCGCAGAGAATCGTCTCGGTGACTGCGAGGAAGTCCGTATCAGATCAGATGATGATGATGATGATAATGATTACAGCTCTGATGTTGATATTGTATCGTGAATGATTTGTACACCACTTTAACACATGTTGGATTGCTCCAGAAGGACAACGCTCTTGTTGAAATGTTGGAAACGGAAAGCATCATCATGTGGATTATGGATTGTGTGGAATCTTACCATGATGCCCCTGACCAAGATCACCATAAAGCTCATCTATGGCATTCGTCTCCATCTCTGCGGGTTAGTACACGCCTCACATTGCTCGAGAAGTCTGCAGGGAACATGATGTGTTAATGATCATGTAAACTTTGAGCATTTAAGCTGAAGACACAACAACAAAGAGAAGGAGGCTTACAGTTTGCTAGCCTAGATGCTACAAAAAAAGCACAAATGAAGGCAGGAAGGTGTTGTAAGGATAGTGAGCTAACAACTAATGAGCAAAAACATTAAAAAAAAAGAAGTATAAATGTGTGTGTGTGTGTGTGTGTGTGTATATATATATGTGTGTGAGTACCTAAGAACCCACATTCAGCTGACAACCTGTTCGCTAACATTCATCTAGATTAGCTTAACACGGGCTGAATCCTGAAAAGCACCGGTTTAACTCTAGTGCACTACTACAGAGGCGCCATCAGCCGTTAGAGACACTCTGCAGCAGTGCACTCGGAAAGGGAGCACGGAGGCGTTTGGGCTCCAGGCTGATCCACTAGCTAGCGGTGTAAACTAAAGCGTTTAAAAAACCAATTCTTTATTAACATTTCAACAGAATTCGCTGTAAACTTCAAAAAAACAGGAATCTGTGACACCAAAATCACACCGTGTAACGACTGAAAAGAATAATATAGCTTGGTGTAGCTCGCTGCTTACCATTTCAGAATCGCTTTGCTCCAAAAACAATCGCGCCAACCCGAACCGCGTCGCAAAACAGGAAGTGACGACATTTTCGCGCGGTCTCTAAACTTCCGGGGTTTCCGTGAACGCTAAGAGTTTGAGACCTGTGGTGTTGGTGTTAACTTGTGTATTAATGTTATAGTTTGTTCTGGATTAAGCACAAAACTAACAAAACAAACAAACATGTCATGATTAAACCTGCGGTGTCCAGGAAGCTCAAATAAAACAGAGATAATGTTTAAATAATGTGAGACATGATGTTAGAGTCACTGCAATTCATCATAATTTAGTAGCTGTTTTCTTAAAATAATTTTTTTTCACAGCTATTTGTTTACCCTTGGATTCTGTGTAATTATTATTACTATATTAGAATATATATAAAATACCAATACAACTACTAGTTCAACCAAATACACAAACCAAAGCTGAATAACACAGTAGCCTTAAATAAAAATAAATAATAATAACAGTGTAACAATCATTAAAAAGCCATTGTTTACTCTTTACATTCTTAATTATTATACTTATAGTAATTATTATTATTATTATTAGCAGTAGTTGTTGTTGTACCAGAAAAGCAACACACAATTTTTATTTACTTACTTATTTATTTTATTTACTCGTTTATTAGCTCATTAAAAGTTAGTATTATTATTATACCTCAATTGTATAATAAAATATAAAGTAAAGTAGTAGTAATAAATGCAACACAATTTTAAATACATATATGTGATTGCTCTCGCCATTTATTAAATGATAATTATTATTATTAATAGTAGTAGTACCAGAAATGCAACATATATTTTTTAAATACTTATTTGTTTACTACTGACATTTATGATAATCATTATACTTATTTATTAACTCATTATTATTATTATTATTATTATTATTATTACTTAATTATTATCGTATTAATTTTTTTTTAAATTAACACATCTTTTTAAAAGTTCCTCTTTCACTTAAGTAAAAGGAAAAGTCAAAAAAGTGTTTTTCTGTCGCAAAGGCTTCGGCGCACGCGATGACACAGTGACCCGGAAGTGATCCAGCGCCACTCACATGTGGACGGGCACTTTAACACTGACGGGAACGTGCTCGTTGATGTTGTTGTCATCCATCCCGGACGATCTGCTCCGGCGACGAGCCTTCTGATTCCCGGTTACACGGAATTTATAAACCGTTAAACAAACAAACAAAAACTAACTGTGCACGTGCTCCCGAGACGGGGTCGCGGCTGCTCCCACCCCCCTCTCCCCCTGCACGCGCGGCTAAATGACGGCATGGAGGCTGTGGAGCTGAGCCTGGCTTCCCTGAGCACGATTTCCAGACACGTCGAAAAGAGTCACGGCGAGCTCGGCGCCTATTTAACCAAACAGGTGAGCCGCGCGCGCGCTGAAATAGCGACCACGCGCCGCCAGATTGCCATAGTAACCTCGCGCGCGCGGATGTCCGTTAACGCTAGCTAGTGCTGCTGCTGGCCGCCTACACAGCGTTTATATCATTTCACCTTCATAATACACTCTGTTAAATAAATACTGTGCAAAAAAAGTCTTTTATATTTGTTAATAATGTATTAATTCGTCATTAATTTAAAAACCTGCACGTGTTCTTTGATAAGATAGCTAAGGTTAGCTAGCTTGTTTACTCACCTAGCTAGGTAGTGTAGTATCTCTAAACAAATGATTATTAATCTTTTTTTAAACCTTTTTTTTTAACATTTATTTCATCCCAGGACACACAATAATATATATTTCATTTAACAATATGATATAATTATTAAGAGTCACATCATAGTCTTTTTTTTTTTTTTTTTTTGCTGTTAGTAGGACATATTTACTTCATTAACCAAGTCAGGTTCTAGCATCCTATGTTTTGGTTTTTGGTACTAATATGACAGACACATACACACACACACACACACTTTCTACATTTAACCACTCTAAAATGCCATTTTTGTACTATTTTCTCAGACATGGAGCCAACAGGACAGACAAGCCATCCTGTGCTGTTTGGCTCAGCTGCTGATAGAGAAGGAGTACACGCTCCTGATTGCCCGGCACCTGCGGCCGCTCGTGCTCGACCTGCTGGAGAGGAACGCTGAACGAATCAAAAAGGATGTCCGGCTCAACCATGACCTCCACGAGAGACTGTGTGTGGCGCTCAGCAAGCTCCTCAGCGTCAGTCCCGATGCCCAGGCGTAAGCAGAGCCATCCTCTTTTTTTTTTCCAATTCATAATAACACAAATCATACAAGTCACACCCTAAGACACTACGTCCTCTCAACCTCCAGGTTTGCGGCGAGGTACTTCACCAGCGCGCCACCCGTCTTTCAGAGACTGTTCTTCACTAGCGAAGAGGCCGCGTCTATCCAGTACGGCCCCAGGCGCATGAAGCTGCGGGACCTGATGGGGGCCACCCTCCGCTTCCTCCAGAGCGACTGCGAGAAGTTCCGCGTGCTGTGGGACTGGAGCGTCTGCATCTCGCAGCTGCTCACGAGTGACGTCATGGTCCGAGGGTACGGCTGTGAAATGGTCCTTCTGACAGCGGTTTCTGCCCAACGTGCATTTCTGGATCAGCAATTCCTACTGAATGCCCGAGTACCCTGTTTATTCACTGATTTGCTTTCTGTCCAACATTAACCTTTATTCTATTTTATTTTATTTGATTAAAGATACACAGCGCAGTGCCTTGCTCTGGTGTCCCACATGACTGACAACCAGAAAACAATCTTCCTGAGGAAGGTTCTGTCCAGTGAGGAGATTCTACATCTAAAAATGAAGTATATTGCACTTACTTTCCCGTTTTTTGTTTGTTTGTTTTAAATATGCTTTGTTAGATATTGAAGTGCGCTCTTGCAGTGCTTTTGGTCTTTAGTACACTCTCCGTTTCCATATCATCAGGTCGCTGGAGGAGACTCAGCAGCTGGAGGTTGACAGAGCTCTGGTTTTAGCCAATCAGGGCTCTGTGATGTGGCAGCTGGAAAAAGGAAATAAGCTCACCAAGGGTCAGATGGGGACAGAAGACCTCTCGCGGTGCATCACCGCAGTGTGTGGTGTGATCTTGCCCAGACTGACGCCTCGACAAGAAGAGCAGGTATTCCTAAAAATAGTTGACATGCCCCGTTATTGAATTCGGCGCTGCTGAGAATTTGAATTCTCAAATCTGATTGGTCAGAAGGCGTTGATTAATTTTCTGTAATAGCAGCTCTGGCAGTAGTGCAGCCACAAATCACAGTCTTGTTCCAAAATGTTATCGTTTCTATAGTAACAGCTCAGGACTCAGGACATCATAACACCCCGTTGTTGATGATTTTTCTATAACAGCAAGCTTTTCAAGTTTTATTCTTTACATAATGTTCCCCCTGGGTATCTGATTAAACTCTACATATATCTCTTTCAGTTGGTTGTAAATTATGTTCTTGTTGGTAGACGTCTTTGAAAACCCTGGTGCTGGTGGACTCAACGTGTCGAAACCTTAGGCGGCTCGCCATGGCCGTGGCGTCCCAGAAGCCCGTTCTTCTGGAAGGGCCTATCGGATGTGGGAAAACAGCTCTGGTCGAATATCTAGCAGCTGCTACGGGGCACATCAAATCCCCCAACATCCTCAAGGTTCAACTGGGAGATCAGACAGACAGCAAGGTGAGCGTTTACTTCCTGCCTTATTTATATATAACACGAGTCTTGAAATGTTTGTGTTTAGCATGTCCTGATTTTTATGGCACATCTGTGAAAAAGCCTTAATCATGTGCTATAGTCACTCAAGTATAATTGAGATGTCTAAATAATATTTATTCACTGTTTTATTCCTCCGCGTGTGCTGCAGATGTTACTCGGCATGTACCGATGCACAGACATCCCTGGCAAGTTTGTGTGGCAGCCAGGGTCCCTCACTCAGGCCGTGTCCAAGGGTTACTGGATCCTCCTGGAGGATATTGATCACGCGCCACTGGATGTGGTGAGTTTCCTACCATATCAAAGGATTACTCGTTATCTACCAGTTTTTGTATACTGTGAACTACAGGGATTCATAGTTTCTCACATTGTCGTGTGCGCTATTCAGATATCCGTGCTGCTGCCGCTGATGGAGAACAAGAAGCTGACCATTCCAGGCCGGGAGGACTGCATTCAGGTTGCCCCTGGCTTCCAATTCTTCGCTACGAGACGGTAAGAAACAATAACAGAGAAAGTCTGTGTGTGTGTGTGTGTGTGTGTGAACGGGTAACTTCTGTGCCGCTATTATGCTCACTTGAATTACCGTAGAATGATCCCGATTCAAACTTATAGTCCTATTTTGGCAATAGGGCATAATCGGTAAGACTAGAATAAGCCTAGCTGTTCAGTTAGGCCAAAAAGTAATGGCACCCTATAAAAAGAGGACGCGTTGGTGTGTATCTATGGTAGCTGATGCAGTGCAGTGGCTGAGCTGCATTACTGGAAGATTTAGGGCTCCCTACACTGTGCTTCGGAGGCGAAATTGTGAGAGTTTGATGCAAGATTTTTGCCTTTTTATGGAGTTTTGTGGGCGTCACTAAATGTAAATCAGCCGTGCCGTGAATTTCCTTGGTAATTTATGGGTGATTTGGTATTTATTACATAGACAACCGAGTATGAAAAAAAAAACAGCGTTACGGAAACTGTTACAAATCTGGTGGGAATTTTTTTGTTTGATTTGGCTGACATAAACATTTGTTCTTTAAAAATTGTACTGACAAGTATTGCAGTGATTCACATAAACAACATATCAGCTGTTGAGCTCCTCAACTTTCAGTAAGCTGTTTTGTCTGTGTCTATTAATTGTGCTGTTTTATTTTGTAATATGATGTGGTTTTGGATTTCAGTGCTGTATATAAACACATGTAGTAACATGTTTGTTATTATTCAGGATGTTCTACAGCGGTGGAGCGTGGCACCGGCCTCAGAGCACCCACGCTGCTCTACTAGACAAGTACTGGAACAAGCTTCAGATTGGGAATATGACCAGAGAGGAGCTCAAACAGGCAAGCAAGAGTATATTATAATATTATCACAGTTCTATTCTTTCTTTTACTCAGTGAGATTTTCTTCCTGCTTTCTCTTAGGTGGTACAAAATAAGTACCCTAACTTGGCTGTGGTGGTGGATCGATTACTGGACATTTACTGCCAGCTGACTGGAGACAAACACCACGTCGCTGTCAGCGGCTCCGGCCCACAGAACCCAAGTGAGGACCGAACCGCAGTGCTGGAAGGCCGAGGACTCTCCCTGAGGTAGCGTTAAAATGCAACAGGACTGTTTTTTGGTGAAATTTAATCTTGGATTTAAAAAATTCACGCTTTGCTAAGCAACTGTCATGGTTAAACTCTGCCACCATTTTATATACACCATTCTACTGGCTGAAATCAAGTACATGGTTAGAAATCTTTGACTAATTGTGGTTCATTATGGCCTACCTGGTTTGTACCGGTTTGGTGTTCATGTGACTGGCTTTCGATCAGCTTTCCGCTGGCTCAGACGGGTCCATCGATCTCGCTTAGTCTCCATTAGGAAGACCTACACCATGTAAAGTTGGCGTCAGGACAGAACGGGATGCCGCTATTGGGTAATGGGTAAAATAAAGTAGAGCATTGCTGATTCCCTGAGCTCTGAGCAATAACCAGCACCTGGCCTAGACTTTTTTTTTTTTTTTTTTGGTCATTTTTGCCGTGCTCACTCCAGAGCTGTACTGTTTGTGTTTTTGGTAAAGCACAAAGGAGAAATCAATCTAAGCCAGCATTGCAATAATGTGATGTTTTGATTGAATCCATTGTGTGACCACGAAAAATCAATTCAGTAATCTAATAATACCATGATCTCATTTTGACAGTTGTGTCTGCTGACTGTGGATGAAATGAAATGACCATTGAAATAGTGTGTAATATGGTAATAATAAAAGTTTTACTGTATATGCTGTAACAATATAGAGAAATGGATGTAGTGTGTATTTATTGGTCAGTACTGTGTGTTGTGAGCAGGGATTTGCTGAAGTGGTGTGAGAGAATATGCGGGAACTTCGACAGCTCCGCCTCTAGCACGGCACAGAACGTCTTCCTGGAGGTGAGTGACTCTTCCTGATTACAGCGGAGATGCCTTGTTGTTTCATTCACTCATATTTACGTTAACGATCTTCGATCTTATCCATAAAGGGGGGATTCGAACGACTATGACGTGCGGACATACAGGCCCTTTTCTAGCTAGACTCGAGATCCCTGATTCACGCGTACACTAAACATGCGATGGTGTAAACAGCATGCTATTATAGCGTCTTTTAAGGAATTAAAGCTTGTTTTGGCTTTTCAGGGAATCTGATAAAGCCGGTTGATTTATTTAAAAATAAATAAAATAAAAACCCTGAAAAGGGAAAAAAAAAACCTGTATATGTTTTTGCAAAGATTAAGCATAAAAATTTGAACATCTAATCAGATGCCTTGAGTTGGATTGTAATGAAATTTATTTAAAAAGATCAAATTTGCTGCCGTACATCATGTACCTAAAAAGAAATCTGATCCATGTAGAGCCGTTTTTCTCATTATCAGATTACTTGCGTAACTACATGGAAATGCGTTGATCGACTTATTGAGAAAACGTAATTTTTTTTCCTTTAAAAAAGGAAGGAGATGTGGCATGAAAAAGTGAAATGTTTAAATGTGTATAATAATATGTAATAATTTGCCCATTTGTTGGACCCCAGTTTGGGAGTCGCTGATGTAAAAGACATGTGCAGTGTGATGGAAACACCGCACAGATGGATCAATATTGTTTTGGGTATTAACATGCTGTGTGCGCTGTAGGCCCTGGACTGCTTCACTGCCATGCAGTCCAAAGCAGAGAGCCGCCTAAAGTTGGCCGAGATCATCGGCAGCAAGCTGAACATCTCCAAAGAGAAGGTAAGAATGAAAAAAAACAAAACACACAAAAGAAATTTATTTATTTTTCTTTTTTAAAACCTTCACCTGTCGTTGGATAAATTTGGGAGAAAAAGGAGTGAAAGAATTATGAGTGGTTTGTTTGTTTGTTTGTTTATTTATTTATTAATTTTTTATTTATTTACTCATTTTTCACCTGATTGAGCAACCGATTTTGAACTATTTTGATAATTGTTTGCACTCGAAACCAGGAATTCCCCTGTACACTCTACTTAAGAATTAGCATTTCCTCCATTTTTTAAAATAAAGAGTAATTTTGCGCATGAAAATATCAAATATCCTCTACCAAAAATCAATTCCTTTTTTTTTTTTTTTTTTTTTTTTTTTTTTTTTTATATAAATAAACCTGCTCATTCCAACCCACCAGCCAGAGCCAGATCTCCCCTGTCATATAACTGCTACTAACTAGTGAGGATGAAAACTTCATCTCATCCAAGACACATGAAGCCAGCCACTGCATCGAAGCGCTATCTGCCCTCTTCCACATACATGAGCTCACAGACACTTACGATTGGCTAATGTGACAGTGACCGACAAGGGAGAGAGAGAGTAATGCCAGCTCTGTCACTCAAAGAGCTAGGCTAATTTTGCCCCCTAGACACTCGGCCACGGATGGCTGTGGCATCATCGGGAGATTGTGAGTTCGAATCCCACTGATGCCACAGCCATCTGTGGCCAGGAGCCTAGTGAACGAAGTGAGGCAAAAACCCTTCTGGCTTTTTTTTTGCCATTGATGTGAGTTTTTTTTTTTTTTTTTTAAGTCAAATTTATGTCTATTCTACATAAGAGAATGTGCCATATACCAAGCATTAAATAAACGTGCCATTCATTGTATTGCTGTGTTGTGGTGGTGGGGTTTTTTTTGTCTTTTTTTGTTAACATTGTGTTAATATTAGTGGTGTCTAGGTCAGATGTTATGTAACACACTCCACAATGTGCTGTTTCAGGCTCAGCACTTCTGTCAGATGTACCAGCCTGCCATCAGTATCACAGAGCTGGAGGTGACGGTAGGACGCGCCATGCTGCTGCGGAAACAGAGCGGCGCCGTGCGCCTCGAAGTGTAAGAGGCCCTACGAGGCCATCACCTCAGCTGAACCACACTCTGTCTTTATGCCTGTCTATCTCCCTATCTATCTCTCTAGCTCTCTGTCTGTCTCTGGGGTATTATGGATGGTTTCAGTCCATGCCAGCCTTTGCCCTGAAGCCATTGCCCCCCTGCTGGTAAATTGAATAAACATTGAATTGATTGCTCGCTGCATTGGCACAGCCCTCAGCACATTACACAGATGTGCCAAACATGCTGTACAGGAGCATCCTAGAATACATGGTCATTCAAGGACCGCTTTTATAGTAATACTGCATCAAGACAAATCTTATGAAACATGTTCAATGATCACAAATCACAAATTGTTCATTTAGGGTCATGAAAGGATATATTGCTATATAAGTTCAAGTCTTACCACAAACAAATGTTTAATGAACTATTGTAAAGTATGTTAACTACAGGAAATACAAGAATATTTTCATTCAAAGGCTAAATTTACACAAATACTCACTAGTAGAAGTTGATGGGTAAAGTGATGGCATAGGTAGTTTGAACCCAATAATTGTATCCAGAAAATTAAACAGCATTATTAATTAAAAAAACAACAACATACAAGCTAGCTATTCACTTAATACAATATTTTACAGTATTTTAATTATATTAAAACTGCATCAGCTACACCTATATATTTCTGTATATTTATATATATTTATACGTGTGTGTCTTACAGAGATAAGCAAACGTTTGCGGCTACACGTCCCTCCTCCGTGCTTCTGGAGGAGCTGGCTGTGTGCGTCACGAAAGGCGAGCCCGTGTTGTTGGTTGGAGAAACAGGCACAGGGAAGACCTCCACCGTGCAGTACCTAGCTGGATTAACAGGTGAGTTCATCTCTCCTAGGCCTGTTAAACAAACAAGTCCTTATATCAGATCTCTACACAAGGTTAGAAGACTGAGCTGCAACAGAATTTATACTAAATATGAGGCGTTATCTTTTCTGTTGCCTTCAGGACACAAGCTGCGTGTGATCAACATGAACCAGCAGAGCGACACTGCTGATCTCCTGGGAGGGTAAGTATGGGGTATCCGGTGAACCCGTACTCACAATCCACAAGACAGAAGGTTGGAAATGTACAAGTTAGGAATGAAACACTTAGGGATGTACTGCTATAGAAAAGAAATGACTGTGTGAGATGAAACAGAGTAACTGTTACCACCCGAAGTTGATTATTTTTCTATAACATCATGTCTGGAAGAGTTTTTTTTTTTTTATGCTTCTTGTACCACAGCAATTTGCCATGTCATAGTTTTTATCCATTTATATTTACTTTAATGTTATCACTTATGTTATAGCAGCTATAAAGAGTTGCTCTCTCATCAGCATCTCATCCTTTTTTTTAATTGAAAAACGCCAACACGGCTTTTCATGTTACCAAGAAACTGGAAAGCGTAGAGTTCTCTGTCCTGAAGACTTGCATGTGGTGGAAAACCTACTGACACTGGAGACTCCTTCCACAAAAATGAGAGAAATGTCTCCTTACAGATCCAAAAATATCAGCATTATCAATGAGTATATATTTTGCTTTAGTAAATAACAAGGCTCATTAAAATCTGTTTATTATTAGGTTTTAATTACGTGGACCATCCCTATGTCTTAACTGTTGCTATAGAAACGATAACATATTAGAATGAGTGCATTAATAAAAACCTGTGATTTGAATTACAGCAGGATTCACTGTCCGAGCGGCTGTTATAGAAAGTAATGTTGAGCTGATGATGTGTGTCTGGCAGGTACAAACCCGTGGATCATAAGCTCATCCTGTTGCCCTTGCGCGAGGCGTTTGAGGATCTGTTCTCTCAGACGTACTCGCGCAAACAGAATATAACCTTCCTGGGTCACGTGCAGACCTGCTTTCGAGGCAAACGCTGGCAGGACCTGCTCAAGCTCATGGACCACGTGTGCAAGTCAGCTCTCACCAAGGAGCTGCAGGACAAGCCTAATGGTAACAGATGGTCCATTCTTAAACTTTATCCATGTTTATATGTGAATAGAAGAGAGGTCACAAATGTGTGTGTGTGTGTGTGTTGTGTTTATCAGCTGCGTTGCTGCAGCAGCAGTGGGAGGCACTCGCTCTGAGACTAAGTCAGACTCAGGAGCAGATCCGAGCTCGGGAATCGGCACTGGTGTTTGCCTTCGTCGAGGTAAAAACACAGTACGCACATCTGTCCTGTGGAAATGCAGAATAATATCAGACATATGGAATATTTATGTAAATAAGAGACGTGCTTTGTAAGTCTCTAAGCAAGCTGTGTTCACATGGTCTGTGTGTGTGTGTGTTTAGGGTACTCTGGCGCAGGCAGTCAAGAAGGGAGAGTGGATCCTGCTTGATGAGATCAATCTGGCTGCAGCCGAGACCCTGGAGTGTCTGAGCGGGCTGCTGGAGGGCAGCGCTGGGTCTCTGGTGCTGCTGGACCGAGGAGATACAGGTGAGCCAAATACATGTTTATCAATAAATACTATTGTCTGTGATGGTGCTGAATCTATAAAACCCCTTTTTAGTTTAAAAAAAAAAAAAAAGAATATATATTTCTCAAGTGACCAGTTTACTCTGATGCATATTATTTATAAATGTTTTAAAAAGAATGATCATTATTAAAAACAACAATGCAGATCCATGGGCTTCTGAGTAGCGCAGCCGTCACCCTGTTCTTGAGATGCCATAGCCGCTTCAGAGAATTTTTGCTGTTTTTACATGCTACTATGTAACCGTGCACGCAGAACCCCTGGTGCGCCACTCCGACTTCCGCCTGTTCGCCTGCATGAACCCGGCCACTGACGTAGGCAAGAGGAACCTGCCTCTGGGAATCCGCAACAGGTTTACCGAGCTGTACGTCGAAGAACTGGAGAGCGAAAGCGATTTACGCGTCCTGGTCTCGGATTACCTCAAAGGCCTTAACCTGAACAGAAGTACCATCCATGGAATCATCAGGTTTGGGACAGCACTGAATCAAACTGCATGAACGACTCTTTGACTTGTTTGTAATCCTGTACGTTATCTGTGGATATGTGAAATGTCACGGCTAAACGTCTCTTCTTTTTCATTATCGATCTCTGATAGTTATCGGAAGTGTTACTGTGTGATTTCTCCGTTCAGTCTGGAAGGTTAAAAGGTCTGCTGTTGTTTCGTGCAGTTTTTATTTGGCAGTTCGTAAGGAGGCGAACTCGCGCTTGGTGGATGGCACCGGCCACAAGCCTCACTACAGTTTACGCACACTGTGCCGTGCTCTCAAGTACGTAGCGACTAACCCCTGCTACAACGTCCAACGTTCTCTCTACGAGGTGAGGGACCCTTTCTCACCGTTCTGTCTACCAAATATAAAAATGGCTGCTGGAAACGTTTTTACTTTACTTTTATTGCATAACACTTTCGCAAAATCTTTAATCTTGCATTCTTGTGTTTTAGTTTAGATATAGACAGAGCTCAAACAGACTAAAGTACCTGTGTGTGTGTGTCTGTTGTGTGTGTGTGTGTTTGTTTGTGTGTGTGTGTATATACAGGGTTTTTGCTTAAGCTTTCTAACACAGCTGGACCGCAGTTCCCATCCCGTCGTGGAGAAATTAGTGCACCAGTACGTTTTGGGAGGAAACATCAAGTGTCTTAAACAGGTAACAGATCACTGGAAGAAACACAGATTGCTTTTTTTTTTTTTTTTTAATTTTATTTTGTATTTTAAAACCTTTAGAAAGAAGGCAGGCTGTGATTTTAGAATTATAGCTATAATCGATTTCTCAGTACTTTCCAATCCTTTAACCTTTTGTACAGTTAACACAATGTTTGTGACAGAATTTACACAGGAAAGCACTTATTCTGAGCTGAAATAATAACTCGATAATAACACTACGTAATACGCATTGTTGTCAAGTCTCTAAATTTGTTCTTCTTTGTCTTGTTTCTGTCTCTACCTTCTTGTACAGCCAATCCCGGCGCCCCGGGCCCGTGGCTGTCTGCAGATAGAGGGCTACTGGTTGAGTCAGGGTGACATGGACCCAGCACTAGACCCTAGCTACATCCTCACTCCGTCTGTGCGCCTCAACCTCCGAGACCTGGCCCGCGTGGTGGCTGCTGGGTAATAATGCCATGCTCTTATATACCCTTTGACACAGACTAATAAAGCATCAGTATGCTGTCCTGCTACATCTGGCAGAGATGCTGTGCTAGAGGAGCTTCATGGATGTAAACAGATGTTTTAATTATGTGTATCACCCAGATGTAGGATCCTAGGCGTCTACTAATCACAATGCGTTTGCTATTTCTTGATATTTTTATTCACTATTATGTGTAAGACCGAAAACCTTTTATGCATTTGTATTTCTTGTAATATCTTGTATAGATCTACAGGAACATGTCTGACCAAATCACTCTAAATATTCCGTGATATTTGAGGTAAATTTGTGATTTCCGGTGTTCAGCATCCACCCAGTGCTGATCCAGGGTGAGACATCGGTAGGGAAAACCAGCCTGGTCAGGTGGCTAGCGGCTGCCACGGGAAACCAGTGTGTGAGGATCAACAACCACGAGCACACAGACATCCAGGAGTACATCGGCTGCTACTCATCCGACGAGCACGGGAAGCTCGTCTTCAAAGAAGGTGCAGAGGATTCGTTCAGTGTCTTAAGCTAGATCATTATAAAAAGTTAGTCGTAAAAAGGTTTGCTGCTAGCTAGAGTTCCGATTAAATCACATACTGAAAATTAAATGCAAATTTTGTCAATTGCTAATATGAATAATAGTGTAATTTACTGTAAGCATACAGTGAGTGTGCAGTGTGAGTGAATATCAGGTATTGGTCAAAAAGGGACAGGAAGAGCAGGCGATTATGTAATATTCAGGACAATCTAAAAGTCACATGGTCTAGACATTTATAGCTAAAGGATTGTCTGTGTGCCCCCAAGGCGTCCTGATCGATGCCATGCGGAAAGGCTACTGGATCATCCTGGACGAGCTGAACCTCGCCCCCACCGACGTCCTCGAAGCCCTGAACAGGCTGCTAGATGACAACAGGGAACTCTTCATCGCTGAGACACAGGAAGTGGTGAAAGCACATCCGAGATTCATGCTCTTTGCCACCCAGAATCCCCCAGGTCTCTACGGTGGCAGAAAGGTACCAAAAGTGTAAAATAAATAAACTGTCAAAATCTCACTGATTTATAAGACAAAATTATTATAGGCATTTGGTTCACAGTGTCTTGCTTTCTCCTTAAAGTTTAATAATTTGTCATGTATAGTCTTGTAGTATATTTAGATATCGTGCCTAATTTCTGTATTGCTGTAGGTCTTGTCAAGGGCGTTCAGGAATCGCTTCGTGGAGCTGCATTTTGACGAGTTACCCAGTGAGGAGCTGGAGACCATCCTTCACCAGCGCTGCAGCCTCCCTCCATCTTACTGCACCAAGCTGGTCAAAGTCATGCAGAACCTTCAGGTGAGGGTCTCGGACAGGAGTTTCCCTTTTAAAAAACTTTTCCTTTTCCTGTTTTAAATGTTAAGTAACCACGACCAGTGCCATAAGCCCAGTCTTATTCTGCGTGTGTCCGTGTGAAAGCCTGTCTAGCATAAACAGTCGCTTATTGCTTCCTGCGTTCAATACAGCTAGCTAGTCTGTGGAGAAGTTGCTCGTTTGTTCAAAAAACTATGCAAAAATAATTTTTCTTAAAGCAGAATTTAAAACCTAAGCCGCAATAACAACAAAACACTACATGACTAAAAAAAAAAACAGTAAAAATAATAATAATAATATAATCAGAAGGGCAATGTACAGTTAAAAAAAAACCTAGAACATAGAAAGACCTTTCCAGTGAGGCATAAAATCACATTCAGCCGATGTGGGATTCCCTTCCGAACGATTTACACGCATTTATGTACATTGTTTAGCTGAAGGAAGCTCATCGGGCCAGAGACTAGCTACAGGGCTAGAGGTATCGAGTTAGAATCGAGAGAGTTTTCACAGACTTGAATAGTTTTTTCCATTTTATTTACTTTCTCTGGTATGATTAGTGAACTGATGACATGGCTTTGACAAGAAAAAAAAAAAAATGAAAAACAGAGAAGTATGTGTTTATTGTCAGCTTCAAACAGATGTGTCTCATCTAGTTAGAGTCTGTGGCTCTAGTCAAAAGTGTCGCCATGAAAAGAAACTTGACGTGAGTGTCGTCATCATTCATAATTCCTGACACTTCTCTGCCTTGAAGTAGTAAGCTAATACTTTTTATTAACTATTCAGTTTACAGCTAGCTTACAACCGAGCTTAAATTCACGCATATTCGAGTACTTGCGAAAACACTCCTAACACATTTGTGTGTGTTTTTTAGTCTTTGCGGCGTGGATCCAGCGTGTTCGCCGGGAAGCACGGTTACATCACGCTCCGAGATCTGTTCCGCTGGGCCGAGCGCTATAGACTAGAAGAACAGACCGACTCCTCACGTGACTGGCTGCAACACCTAGCCGATGACGGTAACTACGAAACTCTCGCTTCGAGTATAAATACATATTCGTTTGCATTAATCGCATTCAGTTTTTTTTTTTTTTATGTTAATCATAATTCGTCTGGTGATGATCCGCGTTGTTTTGTCATGATCAGGGTACATGCTGCTGGCGGGTCGTGTCCGTAAGCCAGAGGAGGCTTTAACCATCCAGAACATTCTGGAGAAGCACTTTAAGAGGACGGTAAACCCGGGTGCACTGTTCTCCGAGGCTCAGGTCACCACGCAGTTCAGTAAGTTCAGCCCAGGACGCACATTTACACATTTCCCAGGATACTGTTTAACTACAGCGGAGTCACATTGCATCTGGTCGATCCTTCTGTGTTTGGGACTGTTGTTCTCAAAAGTTTTCAGTTAAACATTCATGCTTGTAAAACGTGTAAAAGGGGAAGGGTATCCTCAAAATGTTACTTAAAAAATAATTTTAATAATAGTACAGGATCTAAATGGCGTTGTCCATTGCACATTCAGAAACAAAAACAAAGCAACTGAACTTCTGGTTCTGGTTCGTTTTTCACCAACCTGAGACACAACTGGTGACATATTGACTGCTAGCCCCGCCTCTGAGTACCACTATTTCCTGTTGGTGCCTATCTTGAGCAAGTACACCAGGTACCAAAAGGTTTTAGTACTTTGTACAGTAGAAAGAGGCCCCTATTTATAACACTAATTATGTAATGAAGGTTTCCTGGGTTGAATACCTGGGGTGAATACCAGTTGGTGATTGGTTGATGATTAATTTTGTTTTATGTCCATCACTAAGTTGTGTGTGTGTTTGTGTGTGTGATTGGCAGGTCCATTTGTGGCCAGCATTGCTGGTATGCCTGAGGAGTTTGGTCATGTGGTTTGGACCCAAGGCATGAGGAGGCTTGCCGTGCTGGTGGGTCGTGCACTCCGTTTTGGAGAGTCCGTGCTGCTTGTGGGCGATACCGGGTAAAAATGTTATCTCTAGCTGAATGTACTAGAATACTAGTTTGTCCAAAGTATTTTCCGTTTAATGCTGATTTGAAGCTGGTCCCGAGTCAGTTTGCTTCTCTCAGTACGGCAGGATGACGATTCAGCTTTATTAACCATCTTTAAAATGCTGCCGTGACTCAAATATGTGTCCAGAACCAATATATATGAGTTGAGGGATAAAGTATATAAAACACATGAAGATCAGGTTGTCAAAATGGTGTTTCTTTAGGTGTGGTAAGACCACAATATGCCAGCTGTTTGCTGCTCTGGCTGGACAGAAGTTTTTCGCTGTGAATTGTCACCTGCACATGGAGACATCTGACTTCTTGGGCGGTTTACGGCCGGTCCGACACATTGGAACAGGGCAGGTAAGATATGCACAAGCCCTGATAAACACTGTGCTGTTTATGAGGACAGTAATGAGACAGAGAGAGAGATCAAATTTCGCATATACTCTGATACGCCACACTGAACATATTGACACGAGGGCTGCAGAACTTTCAGCAACGAACATGTTTGGTTCATGCTGTTGATCATCAAAAGGGCAATAGTCAGATAGTCAGTCCAGATAAATCGAAGTATTGGGTATTTATTATAGACCAGTGTGAGCATCTAGTTTTTACTGGAGCTTTTTTGTTGTTCTTATTCCCCCAGTCGGATGCTGAAGATGGCCGTTTGTTTGAATGGCGTGATGGACCCCTGGTGCTCGCTATGAAACAGGAAGGAGTGTTTTTGATGGATGAGATCTCACTGGCTGATGACTCGGTGTTGGAGAGACTCAACAGGTGGGTAAAATACGCACAAACACATACATAATCAGAAACACATGCTTACATTCATTTTCTCCTTCTCAACTTGTGTATACATTTTTTCCTCCCGCTTTCCCTGGCCTTCTGCAGCGTCCTAGAGACGGAGAAATCTCTGGTCCTGGCAGAGAAAGGCAGCGGCAATGATGACGACGTTGAGCTCATCATTGCCGGGAAGAAATTTCGACTGGTCGCCACTATGAACCCCGGTGGAGACTTTGGCAAGAAAGAGGTTTGTTCTGAAAAAAAGTTGAATACCTGCAGTGTTATCTGATTTTCACATGGATTAAGGAGAATGTTAGCTTTTTTTTTTTTTTTTTTTTTTTTTTTTACATTTTGTATAATTTGCTTAAAATATAAATTTTGTATGTCCAGCTTTCCCCAGCATTGAGGAACAGGTTCACTGAGATCTGGTGTCCTCAGTCTAACAGCCGCGGTGATCTGATGAAGATCATCCAGCACAACTTGCGAGCAGGGCTTTCCTTAGACCAGCACGACCACCAAGGTGGGGGTGCGACTCCAGGGACGAGGATTTTTCAATTCAGTGTCCGATCAATGCTGTATTGTCCTTAGTTAACTCTCATTTTAATGAATCCCTGCTCCCTAAGTACGCCTGAGACTCATCCGTTCTCTCGTCTCCAGGAAAGGACATCGCCGAGCTCATGCTGGACTTCATCGACTGGCTGACCAATCAGGAGTTTGGGAGGCGATGCATCCTAAGCGTAAGGGACATCCTGTCATGGGTGGACTTCCTGAACGCTGTGTGCGAGAAGGACGAGGATCGGGATGAGAGCAGCTTCATGGGTCTGGAGGAGATGGAGGAGCCGGAGTGGGACCAGAGGCTGGACACGGTCACCGCTTTCATCCATGCCGCCTGCCTCGTATACATCGATGGCATTGGATCAGGTAAACGCTGAATAAAACCCATTTAGAAGTGGCATAATATCAATAGATAGATAATAGATGAGAGTGCGTGATTTCACTAGTCTCGTTTTTAAATATCAGAAGTATGAAAATGGTCATCGTTAGCATTTTTAGAGAGCTTGAAACATGGATTATATGCCCAAAAATTAAGCAGACAGCAAAATTTTTTTCATTTCACAGGCTTACTACGATTTCTCTAACTCAAATAAACAGCAGAAATATTAATATATGTATTAAATAAATCTAATATATGTATAAAAGAAGTAAAATATATGTATGTAAAACAATAAAATATGGAAAAAATACAACAAAAGTGCAAGTTTAGTTTAATTTACTTTAAAAAAAAAAAAAAAAATTATAGTTAATTTTTTATTTGTTGGTGAAATCCTGAGTGCCACAAAAGCTTTGTCTTGTTGTAGAGATGTGAGTTTAAAGCTGAGCAAATCCATAGCCTTCGAGGAACAAAATATCACCTTCAAAACTGAACTGGGTTTAACTTTTTGCCTTTTTTTTTTTTTTTTTTTTTTGCCAGTTTTATTGAACAATCAGTAAGAAATGGCCTGACTGTTGTATTTGCATTACACCATTGCACTTAGAAAAATGCTGGATGATACAATCTCCATCCAGTTCTTTTTCCAATATGGCCTTGCTTTTATGATTGTCTTTGTAACAACCTGGTGCTTCCTGGTCCTCAGGGACGACAGTCTCAGCAGCAGAGAATGTAGCGACAGCAAGGAAGGCATGTCTGGCTTTTCTGGAGACGAAGTTACGCAGGATCACTAAGCTAGATGAGAAGATGCAGGAGGCTCTGAGGGTTTACGACACCAGCCTGGTCAGAGAGCCACGCTGGGGGGACGACTTCTTCGGCATCGAGCCCTTCTACATCGTGGCTGGTGAGCGATGCTCGTTACTGTTGGTCTCATACTAGCAAACCTAAATGGCTTAAATTGTACGATCACTTAAAATGAGCTACTTCGTTCCCCAGATCCTGAGAGTGAAAGCCGCAGTCTGTTGGACTACGCCCTGGGTGCAGGCACGACAGCAGTGAACACCATGAGGATCTTACGGGCGCTAAAGCTCCAGAGACCAATCCTGCTGGAGGGTTCACCCGGAGTGGGCAAGACCAGTCTGGTGGCCGCGCTTGCCAAGGCCTCTGGGAACCAGCTCGTCAGAATCAACCTCTCTGAGCAGACAGTACGCAACTTATCTGTGAAAATAAAGCCGCACTCAAGTCATTTTTTGTTTAAAACTATACATTGCAGTGGCTTGCATAAGTGCTCACGCCCTTTGAAATTTTCCACATTGTGTAGAGTTACAGCCTGGAACTGAAATTGGCTTGGATTAAGTGTCATAAATCTACATAAAATAACCCATAATAATAAAGTGGGGGAGGGGGGATCCATATAGTTTGCAAAATTATTCACCTATTAAAAAAATTTTTTTTAAAAAACCTATCCCAGCATGCTACTGAATCTGTTATTTAAAAATGGAAAGGATATGGCACAACCACAGCCTGGAGGAGGCTGTCCACCAAAAGTCAGTGACGAGATATATAGAGAATTAGAGAATTAACCAAGAGGCCAAGGTTAACGTTCAGTTCGATGCTGCCACCACCATGCTTCACTGTGTGAATGGTGTTCACAGGGCACCTTATATGTAACTTTATCCATGATAATTTGCTCACTTATATAAAGTATTATGAGTCAGCTGTGCAAATACAGCCTAGATTCATGATGAACAGATTGAAGATCTCGGAGTAATGTAATGCCTTATGACGGGACTAAAACTATATAAATAATTTTAAATACACGTTGGTTGAGGTTTTAAAATCAGCCATGCCTGAATTTGAAACTCACTGAAATTGCGACGCTGATGCACACTTGATTGGTTGAAACTTATCTTATCAGAGGTTTTGTATTTTTATTTTTTCTATTTGTTCAGGATGTTACAGACCTGTTTGGAACAGACCTTCCAGTGGAGGGCGGTAAAGGAGGAGAGTTTGCTTGGCGCGACGGTCCTCTCCTGGCTGCTCTAAAGGCTGGACATTGGATTGTACTAGATGAGGTAACCTCATGAGGTGTAACAATAAACCGAGATTTAGCAACTTACATTTTCACACTAGCAAGCAACAAAGCGAAAGGCAATCTTTCAGTGTCTATGCATATGAAAGTGGATCCAGCATATAAATCAAGAGTGTGTGTGTGTGTGTGTGTGTTTCTTTGCTGCAAAGCTGAACTTGGCATCTCAGTCGGTGTTGGAGGGTCTGAACGCCTGCTTCGACCACCGAGCAGAAATCTACATCCCGGAACTGAGCATACGTTTCCAGGTCCAGCATGAGAAAACCAAGATCTTTGGCTGCCAGAACCCCTTCACGCAGGGAGGAGGACGCAAAGGCCTGCCGAAGTCCTTCCTCAACAGGTTCACTCAGGTGTGGATCCCTCACAGCTAAGAATTGTACCTTTCTGTAATTTTTTTTCACTATTATTTCTGATCCGATGTTTGATCTGGTGCTTGCAGGTGTATGTGGACCAGCTCACCAGTGAAGATATGCAGTTCATTGGTAACTCCATCTTTCCAAACATCAATGAGCAGATCATCTCTAAAATGGTTCAGTTCAGCAACAAGGTAAGATTAAAATAATAAAAGAAAAGAAAATCCACCATGTTTTTGCTTTTTAATGCTTCAAATGGAATGACTTTTTCTGAAATTAAATAAATAAAAATGTAACCATAAAGAAATTAATAAGTACATATATAAATGAATCAATACTTTATGGAAATAAATTATAATTATGTTATTATTAACATAATTATATGTTTTAGTAATAGTGATAAATTTATGTTCTTTTGTCATGTTTTGACCTCAGAATAGAATTTTTTAAAAACTTTTGTATATAAAGCAGCATGCTCTTATACCAACCAGGTGTAAAATAAAGAGGAATAAAGGGTTCCTCTTTTGAAACCATTCATGCATTCAGTCATTAATTCACACATTTATTTATACATTGATTCATTCATGCACACATGCCATCTTGCCATATGACATCTTTCTTTAAATTCAGTTTTTCTCCCCTCTCTCCTCCTCCCAGCTTGTGACCGAGGTGGCAGTAGAGAGAAAATGGGGTCAGAAAGGAGGACCGTGGGAGTTCAACCTGCGAGACCTCTTCCGTTGGTGTCAGCTGATGCAAGCCGACCAATCACCAGCCTTCTATAACCCGGGCCAGCACATTGGACTGGTGTATGCAGACCGGATGAGGACAGAAGCAGACAAGGCTCAGGTAGCTGTGTCTTGCTCTTATTTATATGGTCAAATCAGTACTTGAAGCTAGAACTGTGGCTGAATTCTGGATGTGTCTTGTTGCTGCAGGTGCTGTCTGTGTTCAGGAAGGTGTTTGCTGAAGAGTTCGAGCCTCACTTGGGCTCCAGGCAGTTCCACATTACTCCTCTAAATCTGCAGGTTAGTCTGTACATACGATCCATGTTAGTGGAGCTGTCACAATCAATGTCACGAAATTATTCATGCTTAGTTCGGAATGTGTCGTCATCTCCTCTTCACTTTGTCAAGGTGGGCTCGTCAGTCCTTCAGCGCAGCGGTGGAGCGCCTGTCGTCTTGGATCCTCCTCTGTCGATTACTCATCAAGCTCTGCGGCCACTCGAGTCCTTAATGAAATGCGTGAAGATGGGCTGGATGGCCATATTGGTGGGCCCCAGCGCCAGTGGGAAGAGCAGTCTGGTGCACCTGCTAGCCTTGCTGACCGGACACAGGCTCAGGGTGATGGCTATGAACAGCGCCATGGACACTACCGAACTGCTGGGCGGGTTTGAACAGGTGAGAAGACTGATCAATAGCAAAAAATTATACACTCCTGTATCCGGTATGGCGTGCCCTCAGTAACGTTCTTCTTCTTCCTCAGGTGGACATCATCCGGCCATGGCAGCAAGTCTTGGAGAGCATGGACTATGTGGTGGCCATGGTGACACGACGCGGGCTGATGTCTCTGGACGGGGCGGTTCAGGACACCGAGTTCCTTTTGAGCACGTGGAGCACGTTCCGTCGCTGGCTGAGGGATGAGGGACTCGACACGGCTGATGGCACAGTGACATTTGAGGCTCTGAACAAGCTGGAGGTCATCATTGTGCTGCTACACAAACTCAACACCAAGCTCAAGGTCTTCACAGGTACAGCAGAACATATTGGCAAGACTCTTTAACACTATATGCCTCAAATTCAGGCATTTAAGTTAATAAACACGGTATTATTACTTTACAGTGCTAATATTTTAAGCTCATTACCGTCTGTCAAGCTAAGCAGCTTCACTTATGTCTATTCCATAATTCTGCAAAGGTTCGGTTTGGGCATTTCTCATACCTAGACATTTGGTTACCCTGCATATGATTAATGTGACTACAAATGTGGGAAAAAAAAGCTAACAGGCCAAAATTGGCTTTCGGGATCTGCTGAGGGTTTCTAACGCAAGAGATTAGAGATCCGACAGTGCCAAAGTCATTAAACCTTTAATCCTGTTTTCTCCTGCTGCAGACATGTCGAAGCTACAGATGGACTTCACCCTGCTGAAGGAGCGCTTGGCGCAGATGGAGGATGGTTGGAGTCATGGCGGTTTCGAGTGGCTGGACGGCACGTTGGTCCAGGCTCTGCAGGCTGGAGACTGGCTACTTATGGACAACGTCAACTTCTGCAGGTTATTAACTGCTGCTCTAATAATCACCAGTTCCACCAGAGTATTTAGATTTGGTTCTCTGTGTCATTGAGTATAAGTTGTCGTATTACGTTTAGCCACCATGACAAGGGAATAAGACAGTACACAAAATACCTTTTAATGTGTAAGGAGTAAACCATGATTAGGCATGCTGTTATAGAAAAATAATCAATGATGGGGTCAGTCAGTGATGGCACCACAAGGTTGGTTATTTTCCAATAACTGCACATTACAAGGGTTTTATTCTTCTTATACTATGGCAATTTAACATTTTTGTTTGTGTGTGGGTTTGTAGCCCATCTGTGCTGGATCGGCTGAACGCTCTCCTGGAGCCGGGCGGGTCTTTGACCATTAATGAGCGTGGGGTCATTGACGGCACAACGCCAAGCATCACTCCACACCCTAACTTCAGGTATGTCCATCAATACGTCTAGTAGTTGAGAGCCGTGAAAAAGAAATTTGACAAAACACAAATGTCTTCTTGCTTTATTTTCCTCCCGTCATATCCAGGCTATTCCTCACCATGGACCCTGCGCATGGAGAGATCTCCCGAGCTATGAGGAATCGTGGTGTGGAGATCTACATCCCGGGAGAGAACGAGGGAGTATGTTGGGACTCGCTGGACCTGAAGACGATCTTACACACTCTGGGAGTGACCGGAGATTGTGTGTGTGACCTACTGATGACCATTCATTCCGAGATCAAGTCGGCCATCTGGGGTGAGCATTTTCAGATGAGCACTTCGGTATGAAAGTGCTGATTGAGTAACTTAGGCTTCCCTTACTGTTCTTTGTAAATGAGTAGTAATGTTGTGAAATAGCACACGAAAATTAAAATCCCCCTAATCTTTAGACACTCGACTTGCCATGGCTGATGCATTCGGATTAAAGGGAAAATTGTCATTTTCTTTTTTTTTGGCAAACTGTTCCTTTGACAGTACCGAAGATAAGACTACACGTGATTGTACAGAACGGCATATAAAGAATATGAATATCAGAAACCGTAAAAGATGATATTGTGTTTGTCGTCCCAGACTCGCCGGCATCCTCTGTGTCGTCTCTGCTGCATGCCGCTGCGCTGTTGTCCAGTCAGCTGCAGAGAGGTGTAGACCTGCCCAGCGCCCTGCTACAGGCATGCGGGGAAGCGTACGCCCTCTGTCAGCGCACCACCGCCAACCAACAGGTGTACACGCACACTCAAATCAAACGTACACTAAGTCACCTACTAGATCTTGCGTATGAGACATGTCCCATAGATGTTGCATTCTCATACACTTTCTCTTCTCTCCTCTTTCCTCAGCTGGCTCAGGAGCTGATAGAGAGGCACTTGGCGGTGTTAGACTCGGAAGAATGGGGCAGTGGGCTGTTGTGTGCGGGCGTGTGGCCAGATCGAGTGCCTTCTGCACTGCAGTCCACAGAGGACTCGTGCTTTTCCAGTGTCCAGAGGGACGGCCAGGTTCTCCTCTACTGTCTGAACACACTCAGCCTGCACAGCAAGAGGTCTAATACACTACAATAGCAAGAGCTTACACCACGAAACAATAACATATTAGTTACTTTTGTTAGTATGGCTCCATTCCAGCAAACATCAGCTATATACTTAACATTCCAGTGTCTGTGTGAGTAAATATGTACGTTCATGTGTGTGCACAGGATTCGCCCGTTGAGCCTGACTGACCTGCAGAGGGCAATGCAGAGCGGCACAGCGCTGGAAACCCTGCAGTTTTCTCCAGAAGGCGGGGCAGATGACAGGATCAGGGACGCCCAGCAGCTCCTTCCCACGGCGGTGCGGATCCTGACCGAGAGAGCCTCCCACAGCGACTGGGTCCTGCGTACCAGCTGGCTCTCCCACCTCGCCAAAAACTACAAACATGTACCAGGTACATCATCACAACCGCAGCACAATGAATAAGACAATCATTATAAGCCAGTAACTATCCTATGAAAGTTGTAATCAAGTTCCTTCAAGTGTAAGACCTTGAACACTTAAAGGTGCAGTTAGTAATTTTTAAATGTGCTCTTATACCAGGAATAATTGTATAATTTCAAAGATACCGTGGAAAACCTGTGAAACTCAATATTTAAATAAGACGGCTCTGACTAGGTTCTTCATTTCAAGCTTCTGTTTACATTTTTTCTGGCCCAGAAATGATCTCTACCCCCTCTAGTAAGAACAGAGCCCCTGAGCTATGCTCCTGTGTTTTCATGATGGGAAAGGGGAAGAGTGTATCAGCTTTCATTTAAATTGCAATTCCTAAGCAGCAGATAGATCTAAAAATTTCATACTGCTCCTTTAAGGTCATATTTTAGGGTGCTCTCTAAAACGTTATCTGCAGCAGTTCGCATGCGAAAGGAGGTTTTGTGATTGTCGTGCGCTGTATGTTTGCAGAAGCAGCACTGATCCAGCTGGAGGCGGGAAATCAGGCTCTCAAAGCCGTCTTCAACAGCAAACTCGTTGGCAAGGGCAAATACCTGACTGAGCACCTTCAACCCCATAGCACAGGTATGCACGCGCGCACACACACACACACACACACACACACACACACACTGTCTTCTGTGTCTAATGAAACCATAATACAACATGATATAATAACAGTTATTATAATAGTTATAATAAAAGTTCTTATTCCTGTCTTCAGATGACTACAGGATCCTGGTAGACATGCGCTGGAACAAACAGTACCTGGACATCTTGGCTAACACCTGTAACTTTGAGGACGAGGAGCGATGTATGGAGTTTATGGAGGCTCTGTATGCTGTCGCCAACAGGTTCGATTCTAGCTCTGGATTTTAACATAATGGATACATATACATAACCAAGACAAGTAAAGAACAAGCTAATAAATCTAATAGCCAGTTTCCAAGCAGCCTACATTGCAAGAGTTGTCTTATAGGCCCTGGAGTTTTTTTTTTTTTTCTTCCCGTATTCTTTCAGGATCATAATACTGATGGACCGAGAGGAGAGAGCAGCTATATGCAGCAGCACAGGAAATACATCACCAAATAACAGTGCACTAAGACTGGCCACTGCCTTTTCTAAAGGTATTGATGGATTTCTTGAAAAACCAGCGGGCAAGTTGGCATGCTAGTTTGCTAGTTTAATGCATTTTGTCACAAGGAAGATGCGAATGCTTAATTAGTCAAGGAAAAAGTCTTCCCTATTCCATGGCATTAGCATCACTAATATGTCCCCACCTCCAGTTTCATGTCATGTCATGTAGGAGTTCACAGCATACTGAGATTCTAAGGCATTTGTGTTCAGTCTTACATTAAATAGAAAATGTAGTAATATTTTCAGATAATCAGAGAAATGTTAAAATGTAATTCTGCTTAACGCTGTCCCAATTGTGCAGATTAATCTACTGTTTGAAATACTATTGCTTTATTGCACATATGTGTCTGATAGACTGACCTTTTTCCATTTTTTTTTTTTTAACTAATTTAAACTAATTTTATCAGGGCGCTGATGTTTTTTGGCTTTTACACAATATCCTGCTTTGTTTTTCTAAAGGAACGGTCGATATTGCGCAGCTGCCGCATCCAGTCCTTGTGCACCTGCGCTCTTTCTTTGACCTGTGGGACTCCTTCGTGCTGCAGGCCGTGCAGACGGACCAGCCGAACATTTCAGACCACCTCATGTTCGAGGTGAGAGGCTCCTTCCTCTTGTTTCTATTTATTTACATAGTGTGTTTTCCTTGGCCTACAATCCTGAAATGTTTTTTCTGTAATAACCGTTGTCTGTTTTTTAATACCGTCATGTCTCTACATTCTATTTGTGTAAATTATGTGTTCTTTTGTGTGTGTGTGTGTGTGTGTGTGTGTGTGTGTGTGTGTGCTTTTGCTAGGAGATTGTTATAAAACTCTTGGTTGCTTTATGGTTTGTGCAGATCCTGCAGCTGCTCCAGTGGAGGGACCGTTTCTGGAACGTGTGTAACTCCTTGCCAGCAGACACCCGCGGAGTGTGTGTGCTCTCCCTGCACTGGCAATGGGTCCACAAGCACCTGGTACTACGGCTGCCCCAGCTCCTGATGGGCGATGGAGACTATGAGTGAGCATTTATAATGGCGCGCTATTCTTATTTTGAACCACATGAGCAAATCTGTTAAAAAAAAAAAAATAAAAAATTCTTTTGTGTGTATGGCAGAGGGCAGCAAGAGCTGCACACCATCTCCTCAGCGATCCAGAACACACTCTCCAGCTCCGTGTCTGTGGCGCTCGCACTAAAGAGCATACAGAAAACCCTGGGAAAGCCTCTTCCATTTAAGGTACATCAAGTGACGTAACGTTCATGAATAAACTATGTGACTGTGAATATGAAAGTGATAGTTGTCCTGCCGTTTTTTGCAGTTGGAGAGCGTGGCCGAATGCTCCGCCCATCTCCGTCTCTTCAGCAAGGCTCTCGACATCAAGGACTTGCGCCTGAATGACAGAACACCGTCACTGTGGAAACAGGAAGTGGCCCGCCTCCGGGCCGTTGCCATGAGAATAGACTGCAAGGAAGCCCTGCTGGAAGGCTGGGGACTGGTCCTGCAGGCTAACCTTCTTCTCGATCCACAGAGTACTGGTAAGTTCATGTGTAGCTCAGAAATGTCCCAAAAGGCATTAAACATCTGTGGCACATCTGTTTGCTACTCATTATATTATATATTATATAGTTCAAACTTACCACTTTGCTAGCCATTTTCTAAATGTGTGGAACTTTCAGGTGTGCTGGAGAGATTACGTACCTGTGTGGATCAGCAGCAGGGGCACATGGCCTCCTGTGGCCTGCTGGATTCACTCTGTGAAGCTGAGAATGAGGAGGACATGGGAGATGGCGCAGGTCCAGACCGTGAGCTGTTACTGCGGCTGGCTCGCAGGGCTCAGCTCTGGCCTGTACTGGAGGAACTCGCCATCCTCAACCAGATGAAAGTGACTGCAGATCTGCTACACCAGTCTATCATACACAGGTATGATGCGAGGTTTGAATTTAGTTTCAGGTTTGTCTGTGCAGCTTAATAGTGCGTGCTTCGTTAGCTGTGGTCATTAGCCGTTTCAGTTCACTGTGTAATTCCTGACCAGTTCTGCCTCACCGTTTGTTCGACAGAGGGAGTAAAAATGAGGAGGAAGATCTTCGAAGATCCCTGTCCAACCACCTGCGCTTCTGCATGCAGTCCACCCCCATGAATATCCGTCTGCTCCAGCCATTGTGGTTCCTCTTCAGGACAGAGAGGGTGTGCATAATTTACAGTGACTTTTATATAACGCGTCACATAGTACGTTACTGCTATTAATATTCTACCTTCTGCGATGACCTTGCTTTCTACAGCCTGTAGAGGAGCTGCCATTAGTGTGGTGTGAGCTGCTTTCCGAGATGCTGGCAGCGCTCTGGAGTGGCAGTGTGACCTCCGATCCTGATCGCTGGCTGAAATGGAACCCTCTGTGTCCAGAGGAGGAGACGAAGAAGAGCTTCCGATCGCTGCTGGGGCCCTCTGATACGGTACGTGTGCATGGCAGCTGTCAAGCGATTTAAAAACCCTGGGATGCATTTACTATAGAAGTGTTGTGTAATTTCTTTTGTGCAGGGTCCAGGGATGCTGAGCCGTGCTGTGTGGTCCCGGTGCGTGCTGGGAGTTTTGAGCAGCAGTGAAGTGGGTGGGCGCTGGGACCCATCAGGCTCCTCCTTCCTGACCTCATCACGGGTGACGCTGGGCGAGTGGAGAGAGAGGATTGGGCAACTCCAGGACCTCAGCGCTGTGCTGTGGGACAACCTGGCCATGTCCGAACTCGCTGACTTCAGGTAGAGTCATGTGCATGTACACATACCACCCACCATGTGCATTTATTTTTAGGAAAATGTCTCTGCTCTACTTTGTAAGATGTAAGATGAATATCTTTATTCTTTCTCTGTAGATTAACAGACCGCAGGTTGCAGGGCCTGGTGTTGTGCCGGCAGCTGCACGCTCTCTCTGACCTGCTGTCTCCAGGGTTACAGGAGAGCTACGCAGAATCCTGCGATGCTCTCATCGAAGGCGATGACCCTGTTGGAGCGGCGAAGGATATTCAGATCGCCCTGCGAGAAGGCCTGCCTGAAAACCTTCTCCCAGAAGGCTTCCTGGACACATTGGTCACTTGCTTAACCCAATTCTCCCATAACCGGGCATGTGACACGGTCCAGCTGGCCCGGTCTGGGGTGTTCTGGGTGAACATGGGCCTGCTTCAGATCCAAGTTTGGGTTCCACAGACGATATTTGACCCGGCAGTAAAGAGGGCTTACAAACTCAAATACGCACAAGATGAGGTAAGCCAAGCCGCTGCAGAAGGTAGTTCCCGATGGTGTTAACAGACCTTCCTAAAATATACACCTACATCATTTATTCAGTCTGTCTAAATGCGAGTTTATTCTTCCTCAGCTTGCCTTACTTCAAGATGAATGGAGTGGGCGGAGTCTGTCCTCTCAGCTGCTCACAGGGGTGCAGCTTGAAGAGAGCAGCACCACCGATGCCTTCCAACATCCCCGAATCAGGTAGGACCACATTATCCAAACTACGTTAAAAAACAGTAGAATTAAACAATATTTTTGTCGCTTTTGTCAGTGATACCAGCTGCACCTCTAATGTTTGCAAATTACTAAACTGGGTAACACAAGTAAGGGACTTAAGTGCTGTATTAAAGGCAGAAATATAAATGTATGGTACATTTATATGACTTACATTTATATGATATGAGCTAACATTTGAAGCAGAAAAAATTAAGGGGCTGACTTAAAATAAATTATACATGTAACTGTGACTGTGTAAATGTGACTGAGTGTTGTGTTTGTGTGTGACAGGTACCTGTGGATCCGCATGCAACAGGTTAAAGAACAGATCTGCGAGCTCGGGCGTAAACAGGCATGTCGTCCCGCTGAGCCCCAGTACGGACGCCTGTACCAGGAACTCCAGCACTACCTGTGCAGCATCGGGCAGCCAGCAGCAGTGGGTGACCTGCTGTCACACCTGCTCAAGGCCCTGCAGGGTTCTGGCCACAAATCCCGGCCAGGCATCCAGGGCCTGTTAAAAGAGGAGGCCGTGTGGCAGGCATCACAGCAGCGTTTCGCCCAGCGCCTGGCCGATGAGTACCCGCTGTACCCCGACGTCGTGGTGCCTTTACGCTCAGCTATTCTGCAGCTGCAGCACGGTATGCGTCTGCTGGCCTCCCAGGTGGCGTCTACGCTGACTGCGCTTCCAGGTCTCCCACGTCTTGTATCCATGCTGCTGGCTTTTCCTGCACTACCACTGACCTCTGATCTGGAGCGCGCCCAATACCTGTGCTCTCGGACATGCATGGACACTCTTAGAGGGCTGGAGAAGATGCTTCCTGACACCGAGGTGACCCGCGTGGTCCCCGAGCCTGTCGTGTTACTGCTCAGCGCTCTGTTGTGTCTGCAGAGCCACGCAATAAGTGCAGGAGAGCTCGGGACGAAGGCACAAAATCTGCTCAGACACGTGTGTCAGGTGAGGGTTTGAGCTGATATCCGAAAAAAGACCGAGAGAAATGGATATATTCAGAGATTTAATGACAAGCTCTAAATGCTGGTACAACACTGGAGTATTAATGTTTTTATGTATGTATTTTTTGTGGCTGTAGGTTGTTTTGGGTGACGTTTATGTTTAAATATGCTTACGTCTCGGTGTGCATTCAGGCATTGGTGAACGAGTGGGATGAGCAGGAGAGGAGAGCAAGGGAGAAAGAGCAGAAGGAGGCCAGTTTGTATCGCAGTCGCTCTAAACTACACGGAGGAGGCCTCAGTGAGGAGCAGCAGGAGGAGCGCGATTTCAGGCGCTCCTTCCCCACGTACCACAAAGTGAGCACCACCTACAACTCCTCTGCACATCACAACCCAATGCTTTATTAATGTAGCCTAAGCACGTTTTTACACCAACAGTCTACCTTTTAGCACTTGTCACACATGGCATATTAGAGGTTTTTAGGTAGAAACGCTGCAAAGTATGACATTTAGGCCCACAATTATCATCAGGCTTTATTTTTAGTAGCAAGTAACCCTAATAAATGGATATAATTCACAATTTCTGAATGATTTACCTACTGTTTAGGATAGAAGTGAGACTCATTGGGCTTATAAACTTTATTAAAGGTTTTATTTATTTATTTGTTTGTTTGCATATTTTCAATGAATATACCATCTTTTTTCTTCAGGATTTTGCTGACATCACCACAGAACCCAGTCTGGAGCAGCCAGTCATTATCGAGGACGATGAAGGAGAGACAGAGTCCAATGAAAACAGCGTCTTCCAAGTATCCAGCTGCCAGAACACCATCATTCAGGTGCATCAGAATCTGTGCCTGGCCTTTGCTCAATCACTGTGGTACCAGTCGAACCCACCGAGCAATCGGAGCAAAGAACACCTCAGCGCTTTGGTCTCGTCTTATCAGATCACTGCACCTTTAATAGCTCGCTTCTATCATCTTATGGGTAAGGAACTAGTGTAAAGAGCTTGGTTTTAATCTTCTCTTCTGATGTACTATAATCCATATATAAATTCTTAACAAACTTCCACAGGTTGTCTTCGCACGATTTCTGTATTCAGTGTCACATGTGCCACAATGCCGTGTTTCTATATGCATGTCTCTCCCCAGACTGTGAAATGGATCCTCAGCTGACGGGCTCTCAGCTGCTGCTCAGCTCTGTGCTGCAGAACACGGTACGGGGCTCCGGAGGTCCGGCCGGCCTCGTGCTCCAGAGCGAAGGACCGTACGACTTCTACCAGCAGCCGAACATGTGCCAGGCTCGGCTCTGCCTTCCTGCCATCGAGCAGCTGGCCCGCGCAGTCCGCCGGCGTCTAGACGACTGGCCTGATCACCCGGCGCTGGTGCAGGTGAGAGGAGGAAATAAACGGATAAAGTAACACTGTTTTGGTGAGCAAGTGTGTGCTTACTTATGTTATTTATCTGATTCCCAGATCACTGTGGTGATAGAGAGGATACTGGCATTCAGTCTGTCCAGCCCACTGGCCAAGTTCCTTAACGGGCTGGAGATCTTGCTCAGCAAATCACAGGTGAGGACGCAGTTAGCAGTGATATAAGAATGCAAAGATTTATGGGATTATATTTACTAGGTGGGGTCGATTACGGCTTTCGGTTCAATACACATTGAACAATACGAGACACGATGCAACGCACACACGCTATTTACACGACACGATCTCACTTCATCTATCCATTTTCTCTCGTTCTTTCAGGACTGGGAGAATAACGCCAGTCGCTCTGTGTCTCTGAGGAGCGAGTTGGAGCCCATCACACAGCTCATCATCCAGTGGAGGAAACTGGAGCTTAAGTATGTAGAAAACATTCCAGTATCAATCAGTCTTTTTGTATCCACCAGACGATCTCGAATGAAGTCGTATAGATCATATTGCTGTGATTACTTGCGAACAGTGCCGGATTTTGTGGGGTGCTGCGTTGGGCTGCTAATTTCAATTTTAATGGGCGATCTGGGTTCATTTTAAAACCTCCAGTGCTTTCTGCATAGCGTCGTTGTGGTTGCTCCGTTTTTCATTTAACGTGAATTAGAAACCTGCGGCTACACACAGACGCCAGTCTGGTTTACTTCTGGCTAAGTCATTTTCTATTAAACGTATTGATCCACTCTTTCAGTCAAATAGAGATTTCATTTCAGTGTACTCTATTAGGATCTATGCATCCACATGAAAGGTTATCAGATCATCACATCACATTAACAACACATCATTAGGCTGCAGACAAAGTAGCTGATTTAAGATGGTGTGCATTTGCAGTTGTTGGTCTAGCAGTCTGGATAACGCTCTGAGGCGGCACGCGGAGAACTCCAACAAGCACTGGTTCTCCATCTACCAGCTGATAGAGAGATATCTGCTGGAGAAAAGGACCGACAACAAACCTGGTAAAATTCTCTGAATTTAAATTCCTTAAGCCGATTAGAAACTCACTGAAGCTTAAACATAACAGCATAGGATCTGTCTATCAGTGTATCAGTGTATCAAAGTTCAGAATTCTCTCTCATTCCTGCTGATACTTGTAGCTGGTATTAGTTGATAAATAATCAGGGACTGGGAGATCTCTTGACTATGCTGTTGCATTTACTTTTATGCCCGTGCCAGATTTGTCCTGTTTTGTCATTTTGTTCTTAGACGTGAAGGAAGGAGGTGTGAAGGAGATGTCCCTGCCCTCGGTTTCATCCACACTGCAGGGCTTCGTGGAGGGATCCACACTGGGCGAATTTCACACGCGCTTGGCCATGCTGCTTGCCTTCCACTGCCATGTGCTGTTGGCTCCCAAACAAGAAGGACACGGTGAGAGACTTTGCTTCCTTCCTGCTTTTTACAGCTGTAGATAACGTTTGCCACGCATCGTGTCGCACAAATCGTGAATGCTGTTATAAAGCTCTGTCCCAGCATTGCGGTGAAGCTCATTGCTTAGTGTTCTCTCTGTGGATGTTGTTCCTGCTGCTTTCCCGTCGTCCTGCAACTCCTTTCGAGTGACTGCTGGCTTCTCTCCTTCCTTGTCACGAGTCTGAGAGCGCTTTGTGAAGAATCATGCCTATGAATACATATTTTTTTCTTCATTTTTTTACAAAGTCAGAACACATTATGTGAGTAAATATGAAAGCGCATATATGCAGTGTTGTATTTAATAACAACAAAAGTGTCTGAATGCTTATTTCTCTGCACTACAGTTTATTTCCTTCTCATATGTCACGAATATATATAAATATATATATATATTTTCTTGCTTTTTATATATATATATATATATATATATATATATATATATATATATATATATATATATATATATATTGAGTGTATTTGTGGGAAAGTTTTTTAATATATTGTATAGAG
>JAKKZI010000103.1:2261-48917 GCA_037576675.1 Pangasius sanitwongsei | reverse complement strand
CAGTGATTATGGCTACAGGCATAGTGTGTGTGTGTGTGTGTGTGTGTGTGGGAGAACGGAGGGGAGGAAAGCACTGAATTGGCCATTCTTGTACTTTGGACTTAAAAGAATAAAAGAGTGAGAGGGACAGAGAGAGAGAGAGAGATCCAATCAATGTGTCAATACATTGACATTTCTTAGGTTTACTTTTAAAATTTTGAGCCACCGGAGCGAGCAATATTCAATGTCCCGAAGACTTTACATATTTGACTAGAAGGTCATTTCTCTCTTCCTCTTTTCATTTCTTTTTTCATATTCAGCATTGTCATGCTAAACCATATAGTCTAAAGTTCATCACCACTTCTGTTGACGTCTCAGCAGTCCCTCAAAGCACAAGAAGCTGTACAATAAGCAGCAGGAACGTTTGCTCATAAAAGCCTAGCACTCCTTCATGGAGACTGTGCACACAGCTGCATATTGGAGTTTGACTTTTTTTTTTTCCTGTTAGAGGAACTTAGAGTGGGGGAGTGAGAGGCAAAAAAAAAAAAAAAAAAAAAGAGATTGGACCCTGAAACTGTTGTTCTGGCTTGTGATTGGCTGACTCCTGTTGCTAGGCTTATGTCATTGTGGCTTTTCTTTTTTTTTAACCTCTCCCTCCGTCTTCGCCCAGCTCTGTGATAGGTCAGGTTGGAACTGGTTCTGAGCAAGCGCTGCGCCAGGCAACTTTTTCAGCCACTTGTTGAACATCCGACAGCCTGTGGTTTTTAAAGCATGTCTGCTTGTTCAGCATGAGAAAGAAAACAGAGCCGAGAGTTGCAATAGTGCGCCGTATCTGCAGACACGCGTATGCTCCATCTAGGAGACTTGTTGTTAAAAAAAAAAGAAAGAAAAAAAGACACACTTACTTAGGCTGTGATTCACATTTGAAGTGCGTACACTAAAAATAATAATCTATACACCTGAAAGCGTTTTGTATCTAACTGCTTCATTCTGCTAGTGACACGAGGCACGCGGGGAATGACGAGATCATTCCGTTTTTTTTCTTTTCTTTGAATCAAAGTAGATCTCACACCTAGCTTTGATTTACTTAAGCATGTCTGATAAGTACGTCACATACAGTTAAAATGTAATCACCGAAACAGTGACCTTTATATTCTAGCTTTCTACGAGCTATTTATCTTTTCATTTGCATTTAGAGGGGAAGAACGTGCCTTTAAATTCCATGAAGCTGTCTATTGAAGCTTTCCCCCCAAAGGCCAAACAAAGATTTCACGTAATAAAAGTTTAAAGTTTATCCACACACACACACACACACACACACACACACGCACGCACAGTCATTTTGGCTGGGATACTGCGACTGGTTCAGGCAAACGCTGACCAGTATCTTGTGTGAGTTTGCTGAGCCATAGGGCTCAGCGAGGTTTGTTTCCCTCCTCCACCCCCTCGTCAAAGAGTGCTGACTCCGGCTCTGGTGTGTTTACACCCCTCTCTTACCCTCGAAGCGGAGTGGGGGCGATTGACACAATGAACATGCTGAATAGACTCTCCATCACTCGAGCTTGCACTGTGACAGTGTGACAGTGTGTGTTGACCATCATCTCAATCATCCCTCATGCATTTAACCTGGTTGTTGTTGTTGTTGTTGTTGCCCCTACCACACCACCACCACCCCCTTAATGCCATGTATTACCCCAAGTATTGAAAATGGGCAAAACTCATGCGATGGAGCTTGGATTTGCAGATGTCAGTTTGAGTCGTACTCCGTCATCTTCCTGTCTGTAAATGAAGGACGTTTTTTGGTCGTTTTTTTTTTTTTTGAGATGCTTTGCAGGTTGGAGATTTGGTGGTGTAGGTTATAACAGAAAGTCTTCGGAGTACCTCTATTCACAACGTTGTCTACTTGGAGCACAATATGTGTGTGTGGGCTCCAGATAAGACTGAAATTGTCAGCTTGACCGAGGAAGACGTAAAAGGATAAAGTCCGTATTTTTTCCTCAGGAAAGGTTGATAGATCGGTATCAGTAGGTGCATTCAAAGAAACTGACCTCCTGGGGTGAATTCTTTCCAGAAAAGAATCCAATAACATCGATCCACCTTATCTCCGGGTGCTACAAAGCGGAAGGCAAGAATTGATCTGGGCTTGTTTTTCTGTTGTGCTGAAGGTATGACATCACGTCGCTCAGCATTGCACTGCTTTTGCTGTTATTTACTCATTTCCTCCGGCTGCCTGAACAGACGCTCCCCCCCCCCAAAAAAAATGAGTGCATTTATGGTGCTTACTTTTCTGCTCTTAGCCTCTGGAACTGCTTTATCCAGCACTATCACTATCACACTCATGATTTAAAAAAAAAAAAAACAAGATTCCTTTTTTTTTTTTTTTTAATTTACTGTGTTTCAGACAACTTTGTGATAACAAACAAAAGCACTAGAGATGCAGTGGCTTGTGCTAGAACTTTGCCCAAGAATAATACACTGAATCTAATCTGAAATAGAAAGAGATCTTAATCTTTGTGGCATGCACAAAAGATTGATGACGTTTTGATCATGCCAGGCTCTTTGGTCAGCTCGTGTGTATGTGTGTGTGTGTGTGTTTTTTTTTTTTTTTCCGCCCCCTCCTCTCCCTTCCCCACAAGCCCCGCCCAGCGGCCAGTGATTGGGTGAGGGGATGTTGTTTTCGTAAGCCGATTGGCTGAGCGCTGCGTCAGTCAAACACCGCCTTCTTATTTAGCTCGACAGGGCCAGGGGAGAGCGGCTAATTCTGCTCTGGAGCTCCAACAGCTGGTGAGGCAAGAAAAAAAAAAGGGAAAGAAAAAAAAAAAAAAAAAAAAAAGAGCGAGCCAATGCCTCAAGGAACAAAAAGACGGAGCTAAAACTCAAGCAAGAACTTTGAAGAAGCAGAAGATGAGACACGCGTCGGCAGATAACGAGGCGGTGAAACACACTTGTGTGACAGTGACAGCCTTGTTTAAAATCTGCACACACTGCGAGAGGCTCAGTAAAAAGGTAAGCAAAAGAAGCCCGCGCGCTCGAGAGCGTAGTTTTTGTCCTGTTTGTGTTACGCGGCTCCAGTTGTTTTTCGCGATTCCGGGCTCTGCACTGCAGCTCTTCTCTCTCTCTCTCTCTCTCTCGCTCTCTCCTGCCTTCCCGCTCCATTTTCTTCATTTTTTCTTCTCTTCCTTCTTGCAAATCACTGAAAAAGGACTTTGTCCTGCTTTATCAGCGATGTGATAATGAAGGTGTCATTACCTGGTGAGATGAATTGTGCAGTGAAGGGTCATTCATTCAGGCAGCCGTGCGCCAGAACATCAGCCAGAATAGTGCTGTAACAATAAAAGGAGAAAAAAAAAAACATTGTTTTTTAACTCACTAGCCTGAGGACATCATTCCCATTGCTTGGTGATACGTGATCTTACCCTAACCCACTGTTCATTACCACCGAGTCACAAAGATCTCTTTAATCCTGTATGTTTTTTTTTTTCTTTCTTTTCTTTTTTAATCATGCTATCCATTTCCCAGGTCCATAATAGCTGTTATTCAGGACTGTTCAAGGTTGCAGCAGATCAGACAGAGCGTGCTTTTCCTTTAGGATTGAGCTTCACAACTAGCTGTTTCATCATTTTCAAAATGTCTCATTGCCTCTTTTCTTCTCTTCTCTTTTTTTTTTCTTTGCGCAGGACATGGGAGTGCGAATCCCCAGGCCACTGGGAAACGGACCAAGCAGATTCATCCCAGAGAAAGAGGTTAGACTTGCTCCACTGACTTCGCGTTGCTTTTAATTCGATTTAATTAACGAAAAAAAATGAACATTTTTTTTTCCGTTTGACAACAGAATCAAATTCTCATAGCAACAGTGCAACAGCTCAGATTTTGTTTTGTCCTTTTTTTTTTTTTTTTCTTTTTTCCCCCATCCCAGATCCTTCAAGTCAGCAAAGTGGACACCAGAACGCAGTCGATATTCGAGGACGCCTTTTCACTCGGCCGGCTCGATAACATCTGCCTGGTGATGGGCTTCCATCCTCAGTATCTGGACTGCTTCCTGAGGACGCAGCATTACCTGCTTCAGATGGACGGACCCTTGTCTCGCCACTACAGGCACTACATTGGCATAATGGTAAGGTGGACTAGAAATGAGGTGATGGATTTAAGAAAAAAAAAAGGACAGCTGTTAAACATCTTCTAAACATCTTCTTGTGCTTGTTGTCTTGATTTCTTTCAGGCCGCTGCCAGGCACCAGTGCTCGTACTTGGTCAATCTGCATGTGAATGATTTCCTGCAGGTTGGGGGGGACCCCAAGTGGCTGAACGGACTAGATGGAGCCCCGCAGAAGCTGCGAGCCCTGGGAGAACTCAACAAGATCCTGGCCCACCGGCCGTGGTTGCTCACAAAAACGCACATTGAGGTATGACGCAACAGCGGTGAGATTTCGGTCACTGTGGTTCGGGGCACTGAAGGTCATTGTTTGAGCAGTTACAGTCATATTACCTCACAGTGCTGTATTGCATAAAGCAGGTCGATTGCTTAACATTCATTTAGATAGCCTTTACAGGATTTCAAATGATCCATTTAGTCCTGTGTCGAATGGGAGAAACACTAAAATGATTTGATTCCGTAATCATTTGTAATCATAAACATTAAACTGTAGCCCTTTTTAGTGGTTTAGTATTTTATCATAAGCTGATATGCCTGGTATTACTCAGTTAAGGTCACCGAACAAGTATAAAAATCATTCATAAACAAGATAACACTTGTTGAATTAATCCCTGTCCTTAATCACCGTTGTTGATTTAACAGAATCTACTGAAGGCCGAGGAGCACAGTTGGTCTCTAGCCGAGCTGATCCATGCCGTCGTGCTGCTCACACACTACCACTCTTTGGCCTCGTTCACCTTCGGCTGTGGGATCACGCCAGACATTCACGCTGAAGGAGGACACACTTTCAGACCCCCATCGCTCAGCGGATACTGCATGTGCGACATCGCCAATGGCAACGGTGCTCTGGACGACATGGTGGGAAACCAGCAGGTAAGAGCTAGAAGATCACGCCTCATCTGGCACGAGTCTCTTTGTTTAGCTGCTGTAACAGTAACTCTGTCCTTAGCCCGTGTGTCAGTGTAAACACGGATCAATATCCCCGTGTGTGTGTGTGTGTGTGTGTGTGTCGAAAGGAGATGGAGGAGTCAGGCGAGGTCGAAGTGCTGATGGAGAGGATGAAACAGCTGCAGGAGTGTCGCGATGAAGAGGAGGCCAGTCAGGAGGAGATGGCCACGCGTTTCGAGCGGGAGAAGACGGAGAGCATGCTCGTGGCCACAGGTACGTGCTGACATTTATTACATGTGCTCACGTGAGTGGGAAGGAGGATTATTTCTTGCTCTTCAAATTGACATCTGTGACATGCATCCATGTGGACACTGATTTTATCACAGCTGCTGTAGTAATTATTTACTCATTAAAGCTACTAGTATAAAAACATAAATAATGACATTTTGACTGGAACTGCAACTAGAAAAGTGCTGCCAGTATGACTCTAAAGAATGAACACGATAATGCGATGATGCAACCCCTTCTGCGATCTTAAGGGTTCCGTGGAAAATTCTTTCCACTAGAAGCACTGTTAAAAACTGTGAACATGACCTGGGCTTGATGACTCTACGTTTGTGCTCGTGATTTGCCCACAGAAGACGAGGAGTGCGTGCCGTCCAGGGACGTCTCGAGGCACTTTGAGGACCCCAGTTACGGCTACCAGGACTTCTCCAGGCGAGGAGAGCACGTGCCCACCTTCAGAGTGCAGGTAAATCAAGGAGGGACAAAATGTCACCCTGCAAACACTTCTTTCAGTCAGATTGTGTTAGTTTAATGAGATGGAAGGTGGACTGATCGTGACGCTCCATGCGGTTGTCAGGACTACAGCTGGGAGGACCACGGCTTCTCCTTGGTGAACCGGCTGTACCCAGACGTCGGCCAGCTGCTCGATGAGAAATTCCAGATTGCGTACAATCTCACCTATAACACGATGGCCACGCACCAGGGTGTAGACACCTCCATGCTCCGCCGTGCCATCTGGAACTACATCCACTGCATGTTTGGGATCAGGTCAGTCTCCAGTAGTCACGGTGTGCTTATTAGGACCTCTTCACTTTTAAGGCAAGCTAACATTTATTTATTTATTTTTTGATTTCCTTGTCCCCAGGTATGACGATTATGATTACGGCGAGATCAATGAGTTGCTGGACCGCAGCTTTAAAGTCTACATCAAGACTATGGTGTGTAGCCCAGAGAAGACCACCAAGAGGATGTATGAGAGTTTCTGGAGGCAGTTTCAGCACTCTGAGAAGGTAAGCATAACACATTTGTATCTCATACACACTTTATCTTCTTGCTTTGCTGAAACCGTAGTTTTTAAACAGCCGTCCTTGTCTCTGTCTCTTCCTAGGTCCATGTAAATTTGCTTCTTATGGAAGCGCGCATGCAGGCGGAACTGCTCTATGCTCTAAGAGCTATCACTCGCTATATGACATGAAGTGCTATTACCGTTTGTCTTTGTAATTTCACTGTCGTTGTTGTTGCTTTCGTGGGACACATCAATAAAAGTAAAAACAACAAAAAAAAAAAAAGCGGAAAAACACAAAATAAAAATTAAAGGAAAGTCAGAAGTGGAGGATGACACCGATCATCTTTGTGGCGGATGCTGGAAAAAAAGAGGTGAAAGGGGGGGGAAAAAAAGGCAGGAGAGAAGTCGTCTGAACCCACTTGCTGACTGAAGAGTGTGGTCGCTTGGCCTGCAGTGCCGAAGCCCACCAGCAGAGGGCAACATTTTGCAAACCCGTGTAATGGGAGAGCCTGAGACTGCGAGCTTCTGGAGGCGAGCCCTCCACATAGTGTTTTGAATGCATCTGGATGAAGATGCTCCTCAGATCTTTTTTTTTTTTTTTTTTTTTGAGATGAAAGGAGAACCAATTACCACAACTCCAGTATCGGTGCAAGCAGTGTGCACTATCATGCCTTTCTACTCTTACTGTTTTTTTTTTTTTTTGTTTTTTTTTTGTTTTTTTTGGGTTTGTGTTTGTTTTCATATTGTTCTATTGTAGTGCAGGTGACTGGAGAGAAGAGCATTAGTGAAGCTGCGTAAATGTGTGCCTAGTCACGTGCAGCACTGGAGCCGAAAGCAGAGGTGCTGTTCGTTAATGCTGCTTTTCGCAACTGAGAGGCGTGAGCCTCAAAACACCCAAACCATTGCCGATTTCATAAGCTAACGTGTAGGATGCGAGCGGGAGTGAGGAATGAAATGTTTGTGTGCTTGAGAAAAAGAGAGGGGGGTGTGGGTGTGTGTGTGTGTGTGCGGTAGAGAGAGATTCAAAAGAAACCGCAGTCTGAGCCCTTGTTTTTGGTTTACTGTAAGTTACCACTCTGTCTCTACTTACCAATGTGTGTTTATATATATATATAAAATCTTATCATAGCCTTTTTTTTGGTATTTCAGGCATAAAAAATATCAAAGCACTTTGTTTCTGAAATATCAAAACATGCTTCAGCTGTAATGTAGCCGTTTTTGGGTTAGTGACCATTTCCTAATTTCACAAATTTGTGTTGTCTGGGTGACAAGCCGAGTGATGGAGTGATTTTCAAGGATGAAACCAGTCTTCCTGTTGATGTGACGTGCTTCCTGTTGGTCTGAACCCTTCCCCAAACCCTTCGCCTGTCTTCCCTTTACCACGTGGTCATCTTAACTCTCGAAAAAAGCTATTGTTTTGATGTTTTTAGGGTTGTCAGTATAATAAAATACCTCCTGTTGTATATCTCCTTAAGTATCGAACGTGCTCGTTGGTGAGCAGGATCTTATCGTTTGTAGTTTCCCTGCACAGGCTTTCACGCTTAGAGCCCGGCTCCCCAAATGATCATCACATAGACACTGCTTGTTTTTCAAGAACTTCAAGGAGTATAACTAAGCAGCCTTTTTTTTTTTTTTAAATTGTTGAGTGTGTGTGTGTGTGTGTGTGTGTGTGTGTGTTTTAAGGAGTATAGATTCTGTGTTTACTAAAAAAAAACAAACAAAAAAAAAACAATCAAGTACTGCATTCTGATGGTGGCTGGAACAGCTGAGTGTAGAAGTGTCTTGAGAAAGAAAGAAAGAGGGATGGTACTTTTTTTTGGAGATGTATGCTAAGAAGCAATGAGTTTTCATTTTTCTTTTCTTTTTTTTTTTTTTTAAAAATCAATCTTCAGAGACTGATGTCAGTTACTGACACTTTTATAAGAAAATGTTTGACAACAACAACAACAAAAAAAAATAAAGAAAGAAAATAAAACATATAATCTCTTTGTATTACCTGAGTTTTAATAAGTATTTTTTTTTTCCTCTGGTAAACAATCCCATATAACATGAGCATGGAGATATCCGAGATAAATACCTCCAGTTGTGACGTGTGTGTGAACAATTGTATTCAGCTGTGTTCATATCGATAAAATACCTCTTGGCCTGTGAATTGGAGACACAAACCCATTATGGAATGTATGTTTAAACTTTTCACTCTCTGGCCCACTTTTGTGTCTGTCCTACTGCAAAGCTTGTGAAAGGAAACATCATTATAACCAACAAGTTCCTGGAAATGTTAACAGTCGAAGCACAACTCAGCTAGTAGAGGATGTAATTCTGCTATGCAGTAATAACGCGCACACAAACACACACACACACACACACACACGTGCGCGCACACAGAGGAACTGATCTGTCCTCCTCTGGAGAAGATCAGAGTAAATCAGCTTGTTGGGTTTGTAGCGTTTCTCACCATGCTGTTGCATCATTCTTTGATTTAGCACATTACTAACGTTTTAATTGGGATATCATCATAAATGCCTGTTATGCTTTGGATGTGTATTGAATTATTACTGAATGTGGCTTCTCTTCGTGGGACAGTTCTGAGGATGAGTGTTGTTATAGGTAATTGTACAGATGGTACCAGTAAAGTGTTATTGTTAGGCTTAAAGGGATGTTGGAGACGGAGAACCAGTGCCATTTTGTATCATTTTGCTGTAACTGTTTAACATGAGATTCTAACTCTGTCCTGTGTCCCTTCTGGTCGCTTTAATAAAGAGTTTGAGATCATTGCTGTGGTCCTGGATGTTCCTTATGAAATATTCTCGCGTTACTGCTGTGGCCATGGAGGGTCAGTGCGAAACTTCAAATGGATTCTTTTCACATTCTCTGTGTTCACAGTGTTTCTCTGTACTGATTATTAAAAACGGTGTATGCAGGCAAATTCGGTACGTTATAGAAGTTAAAGTGCAGTCAGCATATACCCTGGATTATTTCGTCTTCTTCTTCTCACTTCAGGAATGCTTGATCAGGACGGCTCACCGATGCATTCCGGTACATTTGCGTATCTTTGCATGCGTTTCTTCAGCCTCTCGGCAACAGGTAAAAACTCCAGCTCCCAGCATGCCTCCTGGTAAGCCTTTATATCGTCACTAGAGGGCCACTGCAAAGCCTTCTGGTCTGTAAATGGAAGAGAGGAGGTGATAATTCACATCCTATTAACTGGCACAAGGATGCAACCAACACCATGCTTTATCTTATGCTTCATCAAATTATAGCTCTTTTAGAACATCGCAAATAGGTATTGAAAAATTAGTGCCAGATGTAGGTGACATACTGGATATACAGCTGAATGGCCTTCCCAGCCAATGGCTCAGTCCCAAGACTGTCATTTCCAAATTATCGCCACTTCCTCAATTAATATTTGGAGGAAACCTTCTTTTCCTCTAACAACTTCAGAGAACGCATGTGGAGAGACCACGTCTCCATGCAGAACGTTACTGAGATGGTCGTTGCAAAGCTATTTCCGTGTTGATCTGGATGTTGATACAGAGTCGCTGAAAGATCTATCTACAACCAGTTCTTAACCTCCTGGCAGAGGCGACCAGCGGAAAATATCCTGGTACTTCGAATGGTAAAAATCGATGTTGCCATCGGTTAGTTGATTTGACACTTGACAGCCTCAAGAATCTTTTGAAATTTTTTATGGGTCTCATTGTGCTTAATGAATTTTTCATTATAATTGTGTGTGTGTGTGTGTGTGTGTGTGCACCTGAATAGAGAGAAAGTATCTCCAGCAGCTCTTGTGCATACTCCTGCTGTGTGTCTTCAGTGCAGTTCCACAGCGTCTGGCACACCTGTGTAGCCAAAAGCCAGTCCTGAGGCCCAAAGTCCCGCAGGCAATCAATCAACCTGCACAGAAAATGGGAAGGAGGAATGAAAGGAAACAAACAAAAACAGAAAGCAAGGGAGATGCAGGGAATTTACACAAAAAATTTTTTATCATGGGATACTTGTGTATGGCTCCTTCCTCATTTATTATGGTTCTGTTCTTGGGATCCACAGACAGGTTTGTGAGGACGCCACATGCTGAGAAGCACACGTCAGGATTCTTGGAGTCCAGCAGAGCCACTACAAACTGGTGCACTGAGACACAAACACACACACACACACACACATACGTATAACTTTCACCACTCAGGGTCACATCCTGTTACTCATAATGACATAAATAACAAAAACACACACCTTTGTTTCTGATGATAAAATGCTGTACTTCTTCGATCTGAGAGAGGTTACCGAACACACGTGTAGCCTCTAACACTGCAGCCATATTTGAGCTTAACAACAGCCTCAGCAACACTGCACACATACACAGTGAGACAGAGTATGATTATTAGATTTAACACATAAAATGTACGACGCAGATGTTCTTTTCTTACACTCAGAGACGTGTGCGTGCTGGACGCGGACGACAGAGCTCTCTCCTTGGTAGTATGACAAGTTGTTGATAGTGGTTGAAGTGTTTACTACTAACTCGGTACTCTCCTCCACAGACCTGACCTCTGAAACACACAGGGGCAAAAGTCAGAAAGGGAATAAATGTTCATCATTCAACACAAGAACCTCAGCGTCCCTGTCTGCTTTCACATTTTTAAATGATGCTGCTGAATATTCCAACCTGTATGCTAAAACATTGCATAAATATGAGATTTATCTGATCACACGTGTTGATTTTGTTCCATTGCGCGCAGAGCTTCAAACCCAAACTTCCTCAGGTGGTTTAGAAACAGTTCATAAGTGTTTTGTTGTGACTCATAATCCCGATATTGAACGAAAATGAATATTACAGCACACGCCAGAGCACTGCAGCATCCTGTTCAAATAGAGTTGCGGTTTGCATTGTCAATTTTGGTGTCACCCTGCAAGTATGCGAGCCATTCAGGAGGCATGTCTGCTGCTGAGAACATGTCTCACTATCTGTTTGTCTCGGTTTCTTTTTCCATCTGGTTTTAGGTCTTTTTTTATCGTCATAAAAACAGGAAGTTATTTTAATTTACCAGACAAAGGCCAGATGTGTGAGAACTATCTCTATCTCCCCGAATGCTTACGTTTTGTGACTGTGACTTAATCTAGACCTATCTATCTAACTATTTCTGCCCTTTAAAGTGCTGTGACGTTTCACTTGATAAAACAATATTGTTGCTCATGTTATATAATCACAAGTGCATCAGCTGTTGTTTACCTGTTTCTTGTAATGTTTCCTGATGTGATCCCCTCAACAACCCCCCTAACACACACATGCACACACACACGCGCGCACGCACATATGCACGCACATGCAAACAGACACACACGCGCATGCACACACGCAAACACGCACACACACATACGTCTGCACACGCGCATACACGCACTCACGCGCGCACATGCAAACACTAAATTCAGTGCATTCTCCCCAGTTTATGACTGAGATTTTAAATCACTAGAGAAAATAGCTAAAAAATGGAACTGCTGATAAACGATATCTTTCTTTTTCTTAACAGGAAATGATAACCACCTCTTCACCTCTCCCCAGCCTGCGCAAAAACTCCCATGCAGGACTGAAAGTGGCTTTCGGTTTTGAACCTAAAAACCACATAACGCTTCTTTTCTGTGTCTCGGAAATATGTGAAGAATAGGAAGGTGTGTTTATCAAAACAGACTCTGGGAAATGACACCAGTACAGTTGGCCACTTCTTGTTATCTGCAGCACTGTATGCAGCTTGTGTGCTGGGAATTGTTGCTGGGAATCAGTGCATTGTGCGGCAGTACAAACAGCCATTTATCTGCTACGAAATGTTTACAGTTGTTGCAGAAGTGCGTGCGTGTGCATTAAAAAAAAAAGAGAGAGAGAGAGAGAGAGAGAAAACTTAAAACTGCTGATTAGACAACTGTCCTCCTTGCTTTTTGTGCAGGAAACGTTAACCGCCTCTTCATCCTTCCGTGCCAGCGCAAAACCTCTCACGTAGGACCAAAAGTGAAATTTGGTTTGTAGCTAATAACCACAGACAAATTTCATCCTCATATCTCAGAAAATATGTAGAGGGCAGGAGAGTGTTTATACTGCTAATTGTTGAAGACAAGACCAGATATTAGGGCACTGTGCAGTGGTACAAACATAAAAAGAATTGGTCTATGATGGTTATATACAGCATGTGAGGGTGCATGCGTGTGTGTGTGTGTGTGTGTGTGTGTGTGTGTGTGTGTGAGCGTGTGAGGTTAATCTTGCTTACCCAACACTTTCAGTAGTTGCTGCACACACAGTGTGTTGGCTGCCAGTGCCGTGCCTACAGTGGGGTGAATAGACAGGTTAGCCAACACTCGAATCAGCTTTATCAGGACGTCGTCTTCCTCGTGCATATGATTCTCCGAGTCCGGAGGATTCTCGGGGACTCGCAGGTAGCTCTGGAAAAGCTCTAAGAGAATGTCTATGGACCTTTCCACATCATAAACTCTCTCTCTGGCATCACTGCTCCTAGCTGCCAGGTTTCCTAATGTGAACAGGAGACGTACCACCAATGCCTACAAACGATGCAGAGAAACATAGTTTATGTGTGTGTGTGTGTGTGTGTCTGGGTGGAAGGTTGCATGGCTTTACAAGGTGTCATGATCCTAAATCCTAAATAAATATACACTATAAATTAGTACTGAGCTATAAATGATTTACTATACCAATCAAAGGTTTGGACGTACTCGAAACATAGAGACTAATTCAGGGATCAGTGTTCGTATTTACTCTACAAATGAAAAAAAATCTTTAAGATCCGGAAAAACTTCAGATCAGAGTTTATGCAGTTGCCTGTGCTAACTTCAACCTATAAACCATTTTGTGTTTACCTAGAAGGAGACAGAGCTCAATATGTTCTGTGCAATAAGGAAGTCAGAAAGGACAGTGTGTTCCTACAGAAGGGCTGTGGGTGTGTGTTTATGTCTTCGCAACGCTGGATGCACGTCTAATCTTTAAAGTTTGAACAAAAGTGATTTCGTTACACTCAGAGGAAGGAGAGCAGTTAAATGTTTTGGGGATAGAAACACACTCGCATACTTATACATCTTCATTTAACACTGCTCTGTTCAATAGAGCAAAAGTGTGCGTGCATGTGCATGTGTGTGTGTTTGTGTGCGTGTGTGTATGTGTATGTGTATGTGGCTTTAGCATACATATGTTTTGGCTGGACTCACCTGTTTCCTGCTGTGTTTGCACAACAGGGCTAAAAATAGCCTGTAGCAGCTCGATGTCTCGGCTAGCGCATAGCAGCACTCAGCATAGGAGGACAGTTTGCTGAAGACACACAAAAAAAACACACACACACAAACCGACATGTTAGATTGTGATTCAGCTGAGAAAACAGTTCTGTGACAGCATGATAACGTTGTTAACACTCATCAAGAAAAGGTGGGCGACTGAAGAAATCTACAGAGAGATCTAAGGCTTTCTAAGTGGCGTGAGAGGATCAGCTGTCTTTATGTTCGTACTGCACTGTAACATCTGCAGAATCAAAACGAAATGGATGGTGCCTCATTCTGGTACATGGACAGAAACAAGCCTGAACATTACTACTGCTAATGCAACTAGTACATCATTTGCCTTAATCTCTCTGAAAATTTCTAGAATGTCTATATAAAGGTAAGATAATAGCTCAGTGGTGTATGTATGAAACTTCACAGACAGGAAGAATATCAGTGAAAGGAGTTTCGAGTGGTGAATTCATGTGTGGTTGCAATAATCATGCAAAAGTCTATGTTCTTTGGTTATTCGGCTGTATTCAGCGCAGTGGTGCTGGGTGTGTTTGCACAAAAGGTTTTTACAAAAGCCTTTTCTTTTCTGACGGTCATGACAGAGTTTGTATTGAATGTGAGGCTACAACATGTGTCTCTCACCTAAATATCCTGGCTACATTAAGGCAGATGTCTTGGTCTTCTTGGTGACGATCCATAATTGCACATAATGTGGAGAAGACATCGTTGGACAAAAAGGAAGAACGGGACTCGGACAAGTCGGCCATGTTTCGCAGAGCTGCTGTCACCTGCAAGGGGGTCAAGAGGTCAAAGTCATCAGTGAAATAAGGAGGCTCAAATTTCAGCATAAAAACAAATGAAAGTCTGAGTGCCCAGTGTGTGTGTGTGTGTGTGTGTGTGTGTGTGAGTGTGTTCAATTAAAGTCTGATTCAGAAATTAGCCATACCTCAACAATTGCTTCAGTGTGTATATAAACCCAATCAAGATTCAACAGAAGATCAACAGAAGATTTATTTATTTTTTTAAATATATAGTACTCTGATTAATCTCTTTGTTCAAGGTTTGGACCACTGATTAAGAGTTGTCCAAGTAATAATTATCTGGCCCGCCGTTGTCCACTCTCACACTACCCTCATTTCCACCTGATCACAAGTTAATGAAAGAGGCTGCCTGGCAAAACAAGCGTGCCATGCTCAGGAAATTTGTTTAGGAAGATTTAAAGATTTACGTTCCCTACTCCTATAGAAAAAAGGCATCCTTTGGACTAAAAAAAGCCAGCCAGAACAAACAGGCTCAATCTGGATATAAAAGATTAAAAAAAAAAAGAAAACTTTGCCAGAAAAAAAAGAAAAAAAGAAAAGAAAACAAGCCAAGGAAATGAGCATAAAACAATCCGCCCTGTGTTAGGACCCTGAGTGACCCCACCCTTCCATTTTGTCCAGTTTAGTTTGCAGCACATGATTCGGAGAAATGTCTAGGCGGGGTTCACTGACGGCCTGTTCCTCCACTGCCAAAACTTCTGAGGGAAACATAGCATGTTGACAACACAAACCATCCGAGTGTTTCTGGTCGTAAAGAATGACTTTGGTTAAACTCTCTTTCAGTATGAGCATCCATATTTGTTCTGTCTACTAGAAAGAGCTTACAGGTTGCAGTGGTTCTGGATGGAGCTAATGATATGAGGTTTAAAACGCTGTGTGTTTGTCGTGGAATATAATGATTATGTTCCGTCGGTGTAGGCATTCGGAAGCTACCCACCTGTACCAGTATATGTCCTGTGATAGCAGGCTGGCCATGTCCTGCGAACATGTGATGATCATTAGGGAAAGCGTTAGGGTCTGACAGCTGAATAAGCTGCTGAGAGAGCCGGAGCGAGACTGCGATGAAGTCTTTAGCTAGGAGCAGCCTGGCGAGGGTGCTGTTTCCTGAGAGGAGCTTCAGGGACCCCATGCAGTACAGCACAGTCTCTCCACTGCTATTAAAATCCTCACACTGTATCAGTAAGAGGAGGGAATCTGGTATACACACACACACACACACACACAGAATAAGCGGACTGTGAAAGACAGTTAATGACTGATCAGAGTGAATGAGTTACATGGGAACAGAGACGCACCTATAATGGGGTTGTCCTGGAACAGGAAGTCGTTTCTGGAACTCCGGCTTATTTTAAAGACCAGCTTGCAAATGTTTAGCAAGTTGTTTCCGCTGACATTAAGCTGAAATTACACAGTGGTAGATAAGATCTGTGTTACTATTAATAAACATTAACGCTCTTCATTTAAACCCAGTACATCTTTGTCGTTCGTTTTTAAGGCAAGTTTAGCAAGCATGCAGCGGTCAGTTGTCTACTTACTGCAAGTATGATTTTAGCTAGAGTCAGGTTTAGCTGGTCTGATCCCAAATCGATCAGTCGAAACAGTGCCCGGAGAATGGAGGACCTTTTCTTGAACCGCCTTCCCAGCATGCCTTTCTCTGCCAGGACATTATGGAGACTGGCACAGGCATCACAAAGATGCTCGATGGTCTCCTTTGACACAATTCCTCCTAAATATACACGAGTCAGAGACACAGAGACAGTTCAGAGATTAGAGAAGGATATGCTTAAAATTTTCTGCGCACTGGCCGTGGTAAAAGGATTTCTGATGTTATGTAGCATGATACATGAGCACACAATCCTTACATGGCTCAACAGGTTCAGTAAACAATTTATGATCTGCATTTCACTTTTCAATCTATATTTCACTTTTCAACTTGGACCGAACAGATCTGTTGACATTTCACTGACATTTATCTAACACCCACTGACAGAGTTCATCTTGGGCCCTCAGTCTTCTGTAGCTTTCATATATGCATATCCATTTTGTTAAAAACAAATGTGATCTAATGCAGTCCTGACAATGAAGCAAGTTCTTTTTTTAAAAAAAAAAAAACATATTGGAGTCTTTAAGCTGACTGTCTGAATATAAAAATATAAACATCATAGCACACACTGTGCACACTTTTAGCATCAGGACTGTGCAAAGTCGATGTGATGAGGTTTTCGAAAGCTATTCTGGGTAAAATAAATGTTGTTCCACTATTCTGGTCTTGGCTGCTTCGTCTTATCCTGTCTGGTGAAGCTGTGCCCCTCAGTAGTTTGTTACGCGTGAGCCAAGAGGCACTTGGGCATGATAAATATTTGATATTTATCTTTCAAATGAATTTCCATTCAATATTAAAAGTGCTTAAACATGTACTGCCATTAGATTTCATTTCATGGTAGTATCTCTCATTCCTGCACTTCTCTTCTGAAAGTTCAAGGCCTTGCCAAACCCAATACACATCTGTTTTTTTTTTTTTAATTCACTAGGATTCAAATTTCATGTTTTATTTCTCCCTGTCCACTCTGGAAAATACTCCCAAAACCAGGATATTTAATACACACCGAGAACTACATTACTTTCCTTATAAAGAGGAAACTGTTTTTTTAAACACTTTACAGAGATTTATATTGGAAATGTTAAATATTCTTCCAAATATGAACGTATGAAGACACATATACATATGTACGTACATAGAGTACAAAGAATTCAGTGACAGAACAGAATTCATTAATTAATATACTTCTAAAACATTCTAGTTTATATTTTTCTTCCCTATCACATGACAGCTACCAGCCAGGGAGGATGAAGGCTAACACGTGCTTCCTCTGAGACACGTGAAACCAGAAACCAACCAACCACCTCTTTTCAAACTGCATCACACAGGAAAGCGCTATCTGCCCTCTTCTGCATACATGAGCTCACAGACACACACACGATTGGCTATGAGTGTTCGCTGTGATTGACAGGGGAGAGAGAGAATAGAGAGTACCTGTGCTAAGCTGTTTTGTTATGTTTAAGACACAATTTGCTATCATAGTATAAAGATTTATTGTCATGTGTAACAATGCTTTTGTATAGTGAGGTCCGATTCAAACGTACACATTAAATCCTATGGTGTAGTTTATAATCACCTGGAGCAACAGACTCAAACATCTGCAGAATAGGAAGCACCTCAGAGGTCCAGAAGACGGATTCATCGGTGGCATCACTTCCTGCCGTGTCTCTGCAGCCAGGCTCAGCACCTGTTAGTGAACAGATGGACCAAAACCACCAGTTAAAACACTGATGCTTCACACCTACTCGCTTCACATCAGCGGTTCTCACTGTTTCACCCATTTGTATATAAATACAGGATGTTCAGCATAGCATGAAAAGGTCAACACTGTGCGCCTACACATCCTTTGATTAGCCTGGGTTCTGCGCAGACACCTTGGTGACTGAGCATTTGCATTCGGAGCGTCATGCAGGAAGCCGTCTCTGCAAGTAGGAAATATTCTACAAGCCACTGAGTTTAGGATCAATGCAATGAAAGGTGTATCTGGTGTCCAATCTACGAATCAGGCTTTGATGTTAGTCAGTAGTTCAGATGGATAAACAAATCATATGAGCATAGTCATATGGGGATAAAACAAACCTGTTCTTGTTCTTTTTGCTTGAGATAAGTCAGCACTGCTGGGCCGTGGAGTTCCACTAATCTCACACACACACACACACACACACACAGTGCAAACAGAAAGGAGGCAAGACGGAAAAAAGGTGAAGTTGTGTTAATGAAACTCTGCTTTCTTAGATCTTATCTGCACACTGAGAGGCAAGTGGTGCTCCTACACATTTAACTGCAATCTGCCAGCAGTCCATCATGCGCATTTTAAAGCAAACAATTACAACACGATACTGTAAAACTCCGTGTTTTGTAGATCTGTATTTAAATCTAATCTCCAAATACATTTCCCACATATTTAAAAGCTTGCCACAAGGTGTCCCTGTTGTAATGTTCTCGTACCCGCATGCACAGAGTGTACCAAACAGGTCCGTTCATGTCTGATCTGGCCCGTGTGCTTCACTCCCAGCAGTACTAACAATCTCTGATACATCTGGAGGTTTGCATAATGTGAATGCATGCAAACTGGTCAGAGTGAAAATGTGCATGCAACAGACAGGAAACCACAAGATTGTGCGCTTGCGTCCGAGTCGTTCATGCAATGTCATCATGAGTCTTTATCTTAAAAACAGTGTTATCCTACAATGTGGCTGATACATGGTGACGAACAACTTACTCCTTTTATGTGGTCTTATAAATAAATGTCACAGAAGTGTCGTTAAATTCAAAATGCTATTTTTCACTAAACATACTGGAGGGACAGGATGACATGCTGCTGGTGGGTAGCACAAACGTTCTTTATGCTACAGCCGGGCATATTTTGGGCATCGATTAAGTTTTGGCCCTGTTAATGACTTGATAACGTCTCTTTGTTGATGGACTCCTTTGGTCTGAGACGTGATCTCATCGTGAGAGTCTTGAGCGAAACTACACTGGTGGCCAACAGAGCAGCCTGCCCTCATAATCTAATACTGCTCCATTATCAATGATATCAGAGAGAGAGAGAGAGAGAGAGAGAGATGTGTGTGTGTTGGGGGTGTGCACTGGATACTTAGCTGAAATTTAGATATGTGGAAATGTTACTTAAAGTTCATATATAAAAGCAACTCATTTACAAATCTGGCTACAAATGGTCTGAAAGCATGCACCATTTCTCCAGTGTCTTTCAACTCGGCTTTTTCAGCTACACGTCTCTGTAGGGTTTTCGCACTGTCCGTGATCGCGAAGCAATTTCAGGAACGGCTACACGTTCGTGCAGAGACGCGACTTGATACTTCCTGGCAGTCAGCAGAAAGCCAACTGCCTTCTCAGATTCTTCTGGAAAGCTCCATACAAACGTACACCCAATGCTTTCGAGCTAACAGACCTTCAGCAGGTTATTTCAGCTGTCTGCTAAAATATATTGGAGTTTAAATTAAATGATGGAGGAGAGCTCAGAGTGCAGTTTTCAGCTTTCACCGGAGAGTATTTATATCCAAATCAGGTGAACGGTGTAGGAATTACAGCACTTTTTATATCTGGTCCCCCATTCTTTTTAAGGGACCAAAAGTAATCGGACAGACTAGCATAATCATGGATTAAATGGTCATTTCTAATACGTGGTTGCTAATCCTTTGCCGTCAACGTCAGCCTGAAGTCTGGAACACTTAGACATGACCAGACGTTGGGTTTTTTCCCTGGTGATGCTCTGCCAGGCGTTTACTGCAGCTGTCTTCACTTCCTGCTTGTTCTTGGGGCGTTTTGCCTTCAGTTTTGCTTTCAGCCTAATTTTTAATTGTTCTATCCCTCTGACGGGTTTGTTGTGATTTTTTTTTTAGCCTGATGGTGGCTTGCTTCACTGGCAGTGACAGCGCTTTTGGACTTCATAGTGAGAGTTAACAGCAACAGATTCCAAATGCAAATGCCGAACTTTTATGAACTTTTATGTCTTTACTGAAATAATGAGGGAAGAACCTCCTGGATATGGAACAGCTGAGCAGCCAATTCTCCAAATTACAAAGGAAGGATCGCATGCAAAAAAAAGTGCTGTAATTCCTACACCGTTCACTCGTTCGTTCGATTTATATGTAAATACCCTCACGTTAAAGCTGAAAGTCTGCACTCTGAGATCATTTTCTGTGTTTTATGCTATTCTGCAGTACTGATCAGGCACTAAATGTGGGCAGCGATGGTATTTCACTTCTGTTTAGCTCATCTGGTTTGCTCTGTGTGTATTTTCGACTTTCTGGTACTTTCCACATTACATTTGGGAAAAACAGACGACGATATATCCACCTAGGACTTTTCACAGCGTTATAATGCCATGAAAGGGGCACTTTAAATACTTCCTGAGTCAGGTCAGTAATTTCCAGCAATCCTCGATCTCCTTTCATCCACTTGCTGCAATAAAGCATTTCACTGAGACGGAATTTATTACTATAATCCTTAAATCTATTTTAAAAGCCTGATATGTTAACAGATTCCTGTTAAATTCCTGCTGACTATGGTTTCTAATAAGTAGCTGTTACAGATGGATCAACTGACTATAAAATATTTTATTGCTGTTCTGGATGAGTGTGAGCCACTAAAGGTTTTCAACAGCTCTCAAGGTTGCTGTTATGGGCAAGAGGAAATACTGACAGCTGATAAATAACAAGAGGAAACATGAGCAGGGGATGAAAACTAAATAAAGATATGATAATAAAAGGCGTACCTATGTTTGGCTGGTGTGTGTGTGAGAATTTCTGAGGATTTCTCCGTCCTTTCTGGTTTGTAACTGGGATGCAAGGAAGAAGACTCTCTGTGCGCTCGCTCTGATGGCTTCACACTCAGGGTAGGCTCGTCAACACCCATGGGCTGAGGAGCTACAGAAATATAGATACAAAATCACATGCAAACCTCCACACTGTTATGAAATTACTAGAAAAAAAAAAACCCACTAGATTAAACCTGATTGTAAAAGAAATCATTGTTTCTATAACAAATGAAAAAAACCAAAAAAACAAATTGACCATTTATAGTTACATTTAATGTCATGGAATGTCCGTGAGACAAGTTAGTTCTTGTTATCACTTATGTACGTTAAAAAAAATCTCCCTCATAAGGTTAATAAGACATGAAAACTGCAGCGTATCATGCTACAGAGAAAGCACAAAGCGTAAAGTCCTCTGGTCGCTTCACCTTCCATAAACATTTAAAACTCTAGAATCGCCGACCCTTTCACATTACACAACTTTAATCACTCGCAATCTGTTGTTTGGTGGACGTAGGGGGTGTGCACACTATAAGAGCGATCGCAGACAAGGCACACACACTACACAAACTTTCACCTGGAGAGACCCTCACCGAAGCGCACCTGATTCCCAAACCCTGCTTTCTCACAAAAATAAGCACGTGACTATCATGTGACTTTGTGGCTATGTCACTATTTTGTATGGAAACAAGAAAACATGAAGGAAATATTGGTTGGGGAGACATATGCAGTGAGGATTGTCTGTTCTGCAAAGAGAACTGGAGTGAAAACTGAAACTGGAGAACTATAGTGAAAAGAAACACAGCTATTTTTATACTGGGCCGACAGGAATCATGTCGCTGAGCCCCAAAGTGAGTCGGCAAACTGGGAAAGGTCTTTAAAAATCTGTTTATTTTTTAGATTATGTAGATCATAAAGTCCCTGATGAAGTCCCCGTGAATGACTTGTTACAATAAAAACCTCTCCTCGCAGCAAAATCGGTAGTGTTGAATTAACATCCAGTGTTGAAATAACACCTTATAGTGTCTATATATATGTCCCATTGGACACAAATGAGCTCTGAAAGAGTTCAATCAACACTCTGGGGATTTAGCTGTGCAGGTAAGACTGTGTAAACGATGAGTAATTTATAAGCATCATAAACTGTAGACATCAACTCCTACACATGTAGCCTGCGTGTTACTCTTCCATTCTGTGGATATAAATTTGCTTATAACTGAGATTATAAAAGAGTCTGTTCTTTCTGTCATTCCACTGAGTGAGTGACGCACTTCGGAGTGCAGTCGTCAGAGTGTCTTTTAAAGAGGGTGGGCGGGGACAGGATCACGGTTACGCTAAAAAGGCGCGTCAGTCTTTCCTTACAATGGACTGACACATGAATAGCAAGAAACGAATGGAGGACAGAAGTATTGTGCCAGCAATCTATTCTCTTATTCAGCAGGCCTCTAACCTTTTCTCCCCATCTCACTCATTCCTTTCCTTGTTAGCTCTCTATGTTGTTACTCACAACTTCTAGAAGCTTTTAGTTACTAACTTCCCTCTCTTATTGGTAAAACTCTATCCTGTCTTATTTCTAATGCTTACTATACTGTATGTCATCTATCTATCGATCTGTGTTAGAGTACACTCATTAACCTTAAAGTCCTTTTTTTAAATAAAACTTTCTTTTTTTTTGTATTTACACTTTTTGTACATAAGAAGTAGAGCACTGAAAACCCCTACTGAAATGTCGAAATTAGTACTGAACATATGACAAAGTGTTATTGTGTCATAAAACATAAGAGCCAATCAGGTCGCCATATGCAAATGTGTACATGACGTGCAGCATTTGTTTACTAGAGTTGGGGGCATTTCTAACTGACATATTTATAGAATCTGCTTTTCTTGATGCAGGTAAAGTGTGTGTGCGTTTTTCCCTTTCTGTTTCCTTTTTTATTATTACTTCTTCATTCTTTACAATGGCTCCACATGGTCATTTTTTTGCTGTGTTAGTCCTAAAAACTGACTTTGTTCATCTCAAATAATTGCATCTCAATCCAGATTATGAGCTAATATTGGCCAGGAGGTCACCCGGTCCACGACAGTCATGTATTTACTGATCTACTGTGTAGAGTACATTTATTTGTGCGAACACATACCGTTTGAGCGTTGAGTCGTAGAGGGTACCAGCGTAAGCGATCTTGCCCTGACGAGCCTTGTCCGAGCGCCTCCTGAACCTCTTTTGTCCAAACGCTCACCTGGAGGTTTGGGCACGCCTTTTTCAACTTCACTGTAGTCTTCATCCAGCGAGAGTGGCAACTTGGGCTTCTGTTTCATGATAAGTTGTTAACATTTGCTTCCCCTAATCAGACAAGGTTTCAGAAGAGTTTTGAAAAATTGCCTTACGTGTTCCAAAGGCGAGAGGCGGGTCCCTGAACTCGGCCTGGAATCAGGAGCCTCGAAATTCTTAGCATGGAGGCTGTAGGAGAATATGAAAAAAAAAATTTGAGCTTGGAATATACAAAATCTGCACTGCTGCATTTGAAAAATGGAGTAATTTAATAAATGTTTAATAACAGATCCAAAGCAAATTTCAAGTTTTTTTTTAAAAAAAAAAAACCTGAATGAAGATGGCGGTCTTCCATCACGTGTGCGGGCTGATCCTCCAAAAAGCTGCCGGTGCTCCTCTCGAGGGGTGAAGGGCCGCTGTGTCCGAAGAGTCCTGAGAGAATGCCGGGCTTCTGTCACTATCTCTGCACTCGTCTGTCTTCTACTGCCATAGCCAAGGTAGAAGGGTCCCTGCTTTTCCTGCTTACGCTCCACCGAGGCCATGTGTGGACTGTACAGAACAATCTGGTCTCATGTGACGATAAACCTAGAACACATGAACCTGAGAACGTAAAGACAAACAAAAATAGACAAACTTGCTTATGTTTGGAAGAACGCTTGGTTTCGTTATACTTATCTTACGGCATTTTAGTAATGGGACCTACTGTATTATGGACTGGATAGAGACCTTGATTTCTGAGACTCAAACGGATTGCAATCTTCCATAAAACAGTTTCATTTTTCGTTTATTCGTAAAATATTGTAATTTAATTTTTAGAAATACAGCTTGAATTAAAGAGAGTGTCTGAAACTGGTTGAATATTGAATGAGAAAACGTTGCCATCTATTTAGAGTAAAAGCACTCTGATAGGATTATGAAGACATAATTAGATAATAGGGACACCAGTTTGGTAAAGTGGTCAGAAAAAATGGATTTATTTATGGAATATCTAATGAACACTTTTGAAGTCCTGCGCAAAAGCAAGTACCTCTAGGTCCTCTATCTTTCTATTATAAAATCATAAAATCTTTTTAGTCAAAACCAGTCCCAACCTCTTGTGTATTTCAGGGCAGGATGGCGAATAGTTTCTTTTGCCAAGCCGTAATGAAACTGGATGATGGATAGGTTCAACGGCCAAATTGTTTTGGATTTTAACAACGGAGATGTTTTAGCCAGACAGCAAGTGTAATGCAATGGCACTGTCTGTGTCTGTATCTATTTACATCTATTCAAATTTAAAAATGAGGTGGGTGTGGTGTAAAATGGAAGTTTTTTTTTTTCTTTAAAAAAACCTATGAACCCGACCGCTATGCCTTCTGAAACACTGGAAAAGGCTGGAGGTAGAAATGCTAGCACTGTCAGCATGGTCTATGAATTCTGGGTCTGAATTGATCGATTACTGCTGACGATGCAGAGCTCATGCACATATGAGGGGCACCGTTCGTGTAAAATCAGTAACAATAAGCTCATTAAATTCGATTAAATTCAGCTACATTTCAGTTAAAAAAGGCAGGGCTAAATATTTCCTCTGGGAGATTTGTGAAAATTGCTAAACATTGTTCGTTTTTGTCTCAGACGAAACAGAAACAAATGTTTTAGTATAAAGTTACTCGACTATGGCGGCGTTTTGCGATGCGACCGTTGCGCCTGCAGAACATGCGATGTTGGTGTCGACACAGCAGCCTATATCATTCCGCCCTAATCTACAGTGAGCCAACGCAATATGTGTTATGCAAGTATGCATTATTATCTTTCTTTAGAATCATGTTTTCTTAACAAACAATAGGAACTGAACAAATTATACATAGACGCTTGAGTAAACTCATTCTATAAAAGGTGCCTAATGTTATTAAATTAATTAAGTTAACTTAAATAAACAAATTCAGCCTTACCATTTGTTGTCTGAGAACTTCAATATTACGAGCAGTCATGCATCCCCCATACACTTTCTACTTCTGGCAGGGATGTTGGCAGCAGCAAGCCAAGTGGTAAAACTGGGAATGCTGCACCTCAGATCGTTTCAGTGTTCATCTGTTACCTGGGAACTCCAGTACCTGTGCTTTCTCGAAGGTACTTCATCGCAAAAGAGGGAGATTGAGCACTTTTATTAGCAGGCCATGCTTGCAAGCGGATCGGTTTGACCACAATGGCCAGAGGATGGGCATGATGTAGCAGGAACCTTTTATTAGCAAGGGAGCAAGCAAACAGGAAAACTCCACTAATTCTGAAGGAAACCAAACTGGTGGTCCAATCATGTCATGGTTTACATACGCCCTTCTCATCATATGGTTTGCTTAAAAAAGTCTGCAAACCTGCTGAAGCTGTCTATTATCGCATACTGTATTGTTTGAGTTCTGAAGGGATCTGTAGGCCTGTCTGGGTTTGTCTGGCTGCTGTTTGATCAGATCCACATAGTTTTCTGAGTAAATCTGATCAAACACCATCATGTGAGGTGTGACTGGTCTGAGTTGGACAAAAGCAGCCATCAGAAGAATGCACATGTGAGAACTTGTCTGAGAAAGTACTTTGCATTTTTATGTATGATATATCAGTAATACTCTATATGGCCAAAAGTTTGTGGACACCTGACCATCACAGCCATATGTGCTTTTTGAACATATCGTTCTCACTCCACTCTTCTGGGAAGGCTTTCTACTAGATGTTGGAGCGTAGCTGTGGGGATTTGTGATCATTCAGCTACAAGAGCTTTAGTGAGGTCAGGTGCTGATGTTGGGTAAGGAGTCTCCAGTTCCAGTTCATCCCAAAGGTGTTCAGTCAGGGCTCTGTGCAGGACACTCGAGTTCTTCCACTCCAACCTTCACACACCATGTCTTCATGGAGCTCGCTCTGTGCACAGGGGCGTCGTCATGCTGGAACAGGTTTGGGCCTCTTAGTTCCAGTGAAGGGAAACTGTAATGCTACAGCACACAGAGACGTTCTATACAACTGTATAGAACAATTTGAGGAAAAAGCACATATGGATGTGATGGTCAGGGGTGCACATACTTTCGTCCAGATGGTGTATATGGCTGTTTTTTTTTTCTCTTTCAGGCAGCAGATTAAACATCTGGTACTCATGCAGGCCATCTCTAGACATGTATATGTTTTTGGAGAGGAGGGACACCCTGGACAGGGTGCCAGTCCATCACAGGGCACAATCACACACAGGCAATTTGGAAATGTCAATCAGCCTACAGCGCAGGTCTGTGGACTGGGGGAGGAAACTGGAGTACCCGGAGGAAACCCCTGAAGCACGGTGAGAACACGCAAGCTCCGCGCATGCAGGACGGAGGCAGGATTCGAACCCCCAACCCTGGAGATGCGAGGCAACAGTGCTGACCTCTGAGCCACTGTGTCCCCATGAACCATATTATTTATGATGAGAAAACATATTTATATTATTGCATTATCTCTCACTTTGACCATTAACCATTTTCACAATGAACAATAGTCACGAAGGAGCGCCTGTAAGACCTGGTTCGCTTTAAATGTCATTATTTTGAAGTGAAATTTAATAAATAAGTAAAAAAAAAAAAAAACTGTTTGCTATCCATTTGAAAAGAAGACTGCTCGGCGCGTGAGCAGCCCTGCGCGTGCACGCGGCGTCGCTATGGCAACGCGTGCAGCGGTTGCAGCAATTCAAGCTCGACAACAAAAACAGTGAGGGAGCGTCGTTAAAAAACGAAGAAGAAGAAGAAGAAGAAGAAGAAGAAGAAACTCTTTCACGACATTCTCTGAAACACTTTCTTTGACATAAACATGTCGTATACTGAGCTACAAACAAACCCTGTTACTCTACCGCTTAACTACTACCGCTGTTTCCATAGGAAATGATTTTAACTGCACCAAAAGAATGCTTTCTTTCTGTCTAATAATATTCAGAAGTGTTTAAAAAAACAAGTTTACCTTTTTTTTTATTTTTCTATCAGTAAGCGGTTCCTGTCCTCGTTTTGTTGTCTTTACTCTGTCTTCAGAAACTACCTAGCAACTGTGCACGCGCCAGTAGGCGCTAGTGATGACGTAGTGCCGCGCGTGCACGCGGAGGGCAGGAGGCTAATTTTTGCTAGCTAGCGGGGAGATAATTAAGGTGACTTGGGGATATTTTTGAATTTCGACCTTGTCTAAGCTTTCTTGGCGTTAATAAAACAAACACCCAAACACATGATACATTGACTGTGTGAAGGAAAAATGTTTATATCATATTCTTAAGAGGCATGGTGTACCCTTCTGCCATGTTTAATAGTGTATTTGGTCATTTGGAGTGGCATGTTTGGTCATTTCATTGGTTTAGGCCTTTGATTTCATCCTCATTGGTAGGTTTAAAACTCTAATAAAAGTAAAAAATGTTCCTGCTTTTAAAACGCTTAGCACTGCTTGACTATATAGTATAGAGCTGTGGAAGAGTAAAAACTCATAATCACACAATCAGGTATCACTGAAAAGAGGATGAGTTCCCCTTTGAGCCTGGTTCCTCTCAAGGTTTCTTCCTCATGAGCTCTCAGGGAGTTTTTCCTTGCCGTCGTCTCCTCTGGCTTGCTCATTACAGATCCAAATCTAAATCCGTATCCAGATTTCTGCAAAGCTGTTCTGTGACAATGTCCACTGTTAAAAGCGCTATATAAATAAAACAGAATTGAATTATTCACTTTAATTCAATTCGATTTTATTTAACAACAATAACAAGAACAAGTTAAAAGTAATATTCACAGTTAAAGCATCACTAAAAGGTAAGTAACACTTTAAAATCTATTTCTTGCAGTAGCAGCATAAACATCCATCTCTAAAAACAGTACACTAAGTAAAAATCTAAGTAGTAGGCTTAAGTCTATCTTATACCCCTGCCTCTTAAGGTGCTTCTTAAGATGCATAAAAACATAAAAACAATTTAATGCACATAAACAATCCAACAATATTTTATCTGATCATAGTTTTGAGGTATTTTACACAGCCACTCATGCTTCTGTTATATCCCTTCACCTATTGTATTTTAAGACTGTTCCAATTAATAATAATATAATATATTGAAGATAATAAATAAATAAATATCTTCAAAATAATTAAATTCTAAGCTACTATGTACATGATTTGAACTAACCTTATACTTATTATGTTTATTTTACGGTGGTATAACCTATGCATATGTGCATAATATGTATCATATATTAGTCATATATTATAACCTTATGAAATTTTCCTGCTTCAAGTTTATTAGGGCCAACTTCCTGTTTGATGCTGACCACACCCACTTACATGATGCCCCCATGGTGTGCACACTACACGAGTGCTCACAGATGATGTGCACACACTACACAATCTTTGATCACAGATGAGCGCGCTGAATCTTCAAATCCTGAAAATCCGAAAACAACCACGAGAGCTGTCTATCATGTGACTTTGAGACACGATTTTGTACCGAAAGAAAAAAAAAACAAGAAATAAGAGAAAATATGGAGGAAATATTGCTTAGGGAGATGCAGGAACTGAGAATGGTCTGTTCTGCAAAGAGAACTGGAGGCATCGTGCATAGAACATAGCTGTTTCACACTGTGTGCCTCCAGGAATCAAGTCATGTTTGTTTTTATTTTTGCTGTTCCTAACAACTATTTGAGAATGACAAGAAATAACGTCTTATAGAAGAATTTTTTTGTGTTTACGTTTTGTCCACACAAACAGATGGAAGATAAAATGGATTCAGGGATCTGCTGTGCATGAGTACAGATGAATTTGTTTTCCTCCTGGATGTCACTGGCTGTTTCTCAGTGCTGTACTTGCTGCTTGTTGCAGAGGCGTTCACACTACATCATTCATCACTGAGAAAATATCGGAGCCTTTGCGATCACTCTTGCAGACTGAAACTGCAGACTAAAATTACACGTGTGTATAAACATGTATAATTCTACCTATTCAAACATAACTTAATTTTGAACATTGCAGGAAACTCCTTGGACTTTTTGACCACTATAAACCCACAAATTCTTAACCTCTGCAAAAACTCAATTCATGATTCATAGATGTTAAGACTCGAGACTCATTGGTAGTACAAACAGTAGTTACTGTGCATATTCCCAGTATGCAAATGTTCAACTCATACGTAAAGATGCAGTCACATTCACAATCTAAGCTATAATGTATAATCTTCCATACCACTGTGTTGAAACTTGTGTGCCAAAGTGAGCTAGAACTGCTTTATAACCTGTAAAACTTGCTGGATTTGTTTAGTAGACCGTACACAAACCTCTGATTTTTTTATTTCTGTTTCTCCTCTCATCTCCTCTCTTTCCTCACAAAGTAAGATGTCCATGGGAGCAATCTTACGTCTATCTGGTTGGTTTTAAATAGCTCTGCAAGCTTCATTCTCATGGATACAGGATGTTTCATTGGTTGAGAGTAACTGGAGGGCTTGACCAATCAGGAGTCATTACCATGGTGCTGATCAGCCAATAGCTGCTCAGAGCTATTTCATTGTCACTGGGGAGGGGGAGCGTAGTGTGCCAGGCTAGCCAGGCAGGTAATCTGACAACCGCCATGCCAATAAGGCAAGCTCCATAAAATATATATATATATATAAATGTTCAGTTTATAAGAGAACACGTAATTGGACGGGAGACTGGGAAATGAACTCATTTGTCAGAGGCATTTGATATATATCTACACTACTAGGGTGAATGTATAGGTCATCTTGATAACACATACACACACACACACTTTGGGAGACCTTTGACGTCACCGAGGTAAATTGGTTTGCTTTGCAAGGACCGTGGTCCTTCTTGGTGGTGCGTCTCCTAGGTAACCAGTTCCTCATACTGCTGTCTCTGGACACATACTCCCTCACTGCATGTTAAAAAAAAAAAAAGAGTTGACAAAAACACCAATGACAGATTTGCTCAGGAACGTAGTAAGACCACCTTAGGGAGTGTTACAGCTGTGTTAAATAATGTACCACTTGTTGTTCATTCTTTCAGCGCTTTACATTCTTCTGAAGATGAATTCAAGCCCTTGCTTTAATCTGCATCAAGAGGAAAGGAAAATATGTAAGGGATGAAGCCATGACATTAATCATGTTCGCATTCTGATCTGAAGAAGTAGGAGAATTTAAGATTTATTCGAATGATAATGAGGTTATAAATAAATGTTGCATTTAATTAAGCTTTATTATTCGTAATGTGTTCAGAGAGAAAACCGAAAACAAGCAGCTGACAGTTCGGGCTGCTGCACTTATCTTCGTCATTTGATAATGTCGCAATGACAACAGACTGATTGACTCATTTGTACAATGCTGTCCAAAAAAAGACAGCTATGTGCACACAAGCTGCTTTGTTGCCATTTTTGTGGAGGGGAAAAAAAGTCCTTTGCATTGGTTGTGGCCTGGCATTTTAATCTACAGTACAAATAATATCGGCCTGCTGTTATAGTCATCTAACCAGTGCACACTCTATATCTCTGCATATCTGTATACGATGGGTAACTGAAAAGAGCATTAGACACTTTTAGGCAATTTGGAAAAGTTAAACTGATTAATTTTATTAATGAATTGAAAATATAGAGTGCTAATTTTTCAAGCGTATGTCAGTAGGTAGTAATTAACCCCTTATATTCAGTTATTCATATGAGGAAAGGGAAGAGTCCGAAATCGGAAAATCGGAAAAGGGCTGATTGTTCTCATTTGCATAAACTCTGATACTGATGTAATATATGTTTAATGAATCAACATCACCTTACTGTTGGTCAAAGATTTTTCACTTTAGATAACTTTGTGTTTTCATAAGGTAGAACATACATTTGAACTGGGCATGAAGCCAAAAGTGTGTCTCTGGCATTACATGCCTGGAGTGATGTAGCTTTATAATGAATGTAAGCCTTTAAATTAGCTGTTGGAATTTCAAACATCTTTTTTAGGTCCAAATTTATGCCCAAACCAACCACAGACCTTTTTTTTTTTATAACCGTATCCCATTGTGTAAACATGTGATCTTATCCTGTTTACTGAACACAAGCGACTCTAATAACTTTTAAAGACAGGATTCTGTTAACATTTTTCAGCTGATTATGTCATGCTCTACCAAAGGGTCGTTGTGTCACGGCATTCTAAGTTGTCTTCCGGCAAATGAAAGCGTGTATAAGTGAAAATGTGTATTTGATTAGCAACCATGAAGATCCTGAAGCCAGAAAATGGTACAAAAGATATCAGATGCCCCATGGCAGATCATGCAGATCAACAGTACAATCATATTTAGTTTTGTTTTTATTTATTCATTTTACTTTTGCTTTTCCTGGTGAGGCTTGGGGCAACAGGCTGAGGCTGACTGCACTGCACTGGCTACAGGGGGACCAGGGCTTTTAGGGGCTTTCATAGGGTCTTTAGGGGCTTTCATTTGCATAAAGCCAGGCTTATCTTGTGAATAATTTTCTTGATTGGTTAATACATCTGAACTGCGATAAATTTTTTGTTGCTGATCACAGAGCCCAATACAGTGACAAAGACTTTTTTTTTTTTCCTCATAGCATCTGTTTTAGCAATAGTAGTCATGATGATCTCACAGGTTAGCTTTTTAAATGACTCATCATGTACATTTGTACACATATTTACTACATTTATTAATGCTTATCAAGATGATTATAGGAAATATCGACAGCTCCAGGTAGTAAGGCCTGTTGCTCACATAATCTTACATAAGGACTACGAATGATTTTTTTGAGGAGGATTTGTACGTTCTACATGATATACATGTACACAGTAATTTCAGTACATGACAATAATTCAGTGTAGAATATAGCTTGTGCATTTTTAGGTATTTAGATATCATTGAGTATTTCAGAAACTACTGATCTCCTGGGATTTTCATGCAGGTCAGAGGAGAATAGCCAGACTGACTTGAGCTGGTTCGAGAAACAGGAAGTCTACAGTAACTCAAATAACCACTGTGTCAGTCCAGGACAGAGCAAAACTGGCTATACTTTCAGGATGGGAGGGACGGCATACTCTCTCTCCTCTGAATCACAGCGACTACTTCATGTATGCAGAAGAGGGTGAATGGCACTTTCCTCTGAGTGTAGTTGGCTGGCTTCACATGTATCAAAGGAAACACATGATATAGCCTTCACCCTCCTCAGTTGGCAGCTGTTGTAAGAAGAATTGGCTGGTGGGTGGGAAAAAAAAACACTCTTTACAAATGTGGTGAGACGAAAAGCATTTCAAGACACAAAAGCCTTGAGGAAGATGGGCTACAACAGCAGGAGACCACAACACGTTTACCTTCTGTACAATAGGTAAAAAACTGGACAGTTGAAGACTAGAAAATCATCGCCATCTTCACCTGTTCAGTTTGTAGCATATAAAAGGTCTAAATCCTAATCAGGCAAACAAGAAACTGCATGACTCTATCAGCTATGTAAATCAGGTAACTACACAATATAAATTTGGCAAAAGAGTGAAAGGGTTAGGTATGCATAAAAAACTTTTCAGTCTCACACAGGCACAAACATACACAGCTGCACAGCATACACAGCTTTTTTTTTTTTTTTTTTTTTAAACATCACAGCATACTTATGAAAAACAATCCAAATGCAAATATCTTTCTTCCGGTCCCAGTGTTATAATTCACACTTTTTTTTTTTTATACCTCCTCTTCTGCGGTTCCTCACACTCCAGAAAAGTGAGAAGGTGTTACAAGCACTGTAAAGTGTCATTGTATTCAACTCTGCCTGGCTTTTATCTTTTAATGTAGAAAGAAGACTGGAGACATACATTGAAAGACATGGGGTTTGCAGACAACATTATACATAAATGTACAGATTTTATAGTACATTTGTGGTTTGCCTTGAAATACAGTTTTGACATATCTATCCTGTGTCTGTGCATTCCTAAAACTTTTACATTATTTGAGTCAAGTAAAGGCTCTCAGCAGTATTATTAATGTTCCTCTTACCATTTCATAGGCAGGACAGGCAGAAAGAAAAACAAGTGATGTAAAGACAAATAACCTCCTGAAGATGGCTATGGCTCATTTAGGGTTGGATGGTGCAGCACAAACCACAACATGCAATGCACTCTTCCACACTGCAGTGAGAGGAATTTGTAGATAGCTTTCATGAGAGATTTTGGCTGACCCTATTATGATGAATCTTGGGCAGCTCGGCTTTGACTGTATACCTGAAACTGGGGATTGTCACTGGTGGTCTCACCAGACTCAGCAGTACTCCCAGATGTGTGCTGCCCAAGTGATAAGTTCAGATGCACTGGCGACTCTATGGTGACAACCTACAATACTGCATCATGCAATGGAAAAAAATGTGGCCATTTCTCAGTAGTCCCTCCAATCTGCAGATGTAATGGAGTTGATTGACACCTCACTCCTGGTGGTGGGGCATCTGGGCCTAGAAAATAGATATAAACATTGATTTATACATGTTTTTGGGTGTGATTGGTGCTTTGCTTAATGTGGGCAAATCAGCCTGTTGAAGATAGATGGACTGATGATGGCAGCCACAGCTGTGATCGCCTTAAGATTGCTGGAACTGTAGGCATTCCAGGGCAGGGTCATCAGTCTGCAACTAGAGCCCAAATGCCACAGACTGAAACATGTCCATGTCTCATTAAAAGGAACCCAATCTTTAGCTCGCTGGTGGTGCTAACTAACAACAGTAGCCCACCTCAGAGAGATAATCACCGCAGATCCTGCCTTCACAGGTTGGAGTTTGGAGCGGTAGCCCACCCAAGAGAGATAAGTGTTTTGGTAGCTGGTCAAACCAAACTGGACTGAGTATTATAAAGCAGTTAGTCTAATAAAGTTTTCCAATAATGCTTTATCCTGGTCAGGGCTGTGTTGGATCAGTATCCTATCCCAGTGACACTGGGCATGAGGCAAGAATACACCCCATATGGACACCAGTTCATTGCATGGAACCAAGCACTCACACATTGACATCTTGGGGCAGTTTAGTTTAGCCAACCCACAAACTGGCATGTTTGTAAGGTTTGAGGAAACTGGAGAACCTGTAAGAATGGCACAGGGAGAATATGCACAGAAGCTTCACACAGCCAGTAACCTGAGCCCAGGATCGAACGAGGAATCCTGAAGCTGTGAGGATGGGGGTGTTTTTTCAAAGTGCTTCTTGAGTGACTAGTACTTACATGTTTACATGCTTACCAGACTTCAACTCATGAGTTAGTCGCTTGTCCTTATGAGATCCTACTCCAAGACAACCAGCAAGACATTGGTTCCCAGTGCTGCTTTCAGTGGTAATCAAAACACCCTGGCAGCTTCACTGTGCTGATCTGTTGTCCCAGATGGATGGCAAGAATTGATGCAGCCAGGACACCTATGCCTGTGGGTCTAGCCCTTGAACTGAACCCCAACTGAGGACTGTGATTGCACATAGGCCATGCATGCCTTTAAGTAGATACTGTTTTACAAATGGTGTTCACCTTATTAGCCGTGCAAACCCTGTGCAAATACTTCAAGGAGATATAATTATGGAGATGCATGCTCTGGCGATAAACTTGCCTTGCACATCACATTGGTGACCAGATGATTCTGGAGTGGCCTGGTAGCTGAATCCAGCTTTTCTGTCCAATATTATAATCACAAAACTTTATAAATCAGTCTATAAATAATGTGTGATCCTCCAGACCCCCAGAGCCTCTAGTTCCTGCTGTGCCTGGTACATACCCTGTGGTGTTATTTGAACTGGAATTCAGCCAACTGATCCTCAGACCAGCTGTTTACTTACCAACGGCATTAGACACAGGGGGCTCCATTGTCTGAGCAGAGGATAGCCCACTAGATGTTGGATGTCTTCACCTATAGACGAGCTGGACTGCCAACCAGCTGTGACATGCCACTATTCGATGAGTATCATGATTTAGTGGTGTACCACACCACTGCAAGCAGTCTGAGCTGCTGCTCTTTGGGCCTTGCCATGCACTTTCTTCAGATTGAGTACCTTTCTAAGTGGCGCTAAGGTGAGTCCTGTTCTTCATGACATTGTTGGAATGGGTCATCTAGGAGTTACACACTACTTGGGTGTAATAGTGTGAAATAGATGAGCAAAAATTACTGTATAAAATGAGCTAAAATTATTGACACCCCTAGGAAATTTCTTAAAGAAATGCAAGCAAATTGTCATTCTTGAAAAACTTTAATTATTTTTCATTTGCTCAGTCGCAAGGAACTTTTAATCATTTTGTTGCCCTTAACCATGGCCTGTTTGCCTGGGGCATAAATAGAATGTTGCACACCTATAAAATCCCTTCATCACCATGGGAAAAAAAACCCAAATACTTCTAACATGAAATAGACAATTGTTGATGGTTTGTTGGCCTGCACAAAACAAGTAATGGATACAAAAAATATACAAGACGTTAAAATTACCATAAAGTCAAAATAAAGCTTAAAAAAAGTTTCACATGTCTGAAACCGCTGGAAATTTGCCAGGAGTTTGATCCATGTGCTCTCTGTCCACCCTACACACTGAGGGGGATGGTGAAGTGAGAAAAAAAGAGCCCAAAGATCAGTATTAGCAATGCAACTTTTTCAAAATCAATTGTTAGGTTCCACTTTCATAACAAGAGCGAAAGAAGAAGTCCTTCTGGAGAGCATGATGGTGTCCATGACCAAAAATCAAAATCTTTGGTCATGGACACCATCACCATGTTTGATGATACAAGGAGACTTCATACACGGAAAAGCATCTGAGGCCTGCTGTAAAATATGGAGGCGTTGGTGGTTCAGAGGTTCTTGTGAAGATTGATTGAAGTACCAGGATATTTCAGACCAGAACTTGGTTGCCTCTCCCAGAGAGTCCAGCTTCCATCAAGATAATGTATTTCCAAATCAACACAAAATCACCATTTTGCAATGACCATCTCAGTCTCCTGTGGTCTGAACTGGAGCGGGAAGTCTTCATGTACAAACCTAGTGAACCCAGTGAATGTTAAATATGTGCCATAAGATCCCAAGCAGCAGAATAAAAAAAAACCTCCAAGTGATTATAAGGCACTTTCACCACAACCCATCTGGATTTTGTTAATTTATTTACAGTTAAAATATGACAAGCTCGACAGACTTGGTAAAAATTGCAAACGCTTAGCACTTTACTTGTCAAGGTAATGGAAGTAGTATTTCCTGTTTATGTTGATTTGTGTTAGTGACTGGTTGGTGATGGTGGAAATGTTACTTATGTGTCTACAGTGACACATAGCTGGTGCGACTGGCTAACCCTAACCCTAGATTCACGTGTGATCGCAGCTAGGTGCTAGCATAACTAGTACAGATCAAGTTTCTATGAAAATGGTACACAGGTGCTACGCAAATTGGGCAGGTGCTACAGATTGGAAGCGATGGTCACTAATATCTTTTAGATTTAAAACACTTGACAGCATTCTAGCTGCTTTTCAGATTGTTATTCTTTTTTTCTTTCTTTCTTTTTTTTTTTTTTAACAGCCAATACATTTTAGACAGTGATCTAAATGTTAAACTTTCATAAAAGCTTTTAGTGAGGTGATTTTTCTCTTCACCACGTCCATCACTTTCTCATAGGGTTTGCCTTTGTACTGCACATATGTTCTCCGCAATAAAGCTTAATGGTGTTTCCAGTAACAGATCTCAGGGTGCAGTCCCTCACCCAGCTGAGTGAAAGATCGTATTCTACTGCCTAATGGACACTAGAGCTATAGTGAACCTGAGATTGCACATCTCTCTCTCTCTCTCTCTCTCTCTCTCTATCTCTGGTTCACACAAAGCCTCCTTTCAGTAATGACATCACCACACTGCAGCCTAGTTCTCAAATCTCCCATATTACTGATCCTTGGCTCCAACCAATCAGATCAAAGTGTTGACCTCACTTGAACAGTCACACACATGCAAGGACGCGTGCACGCGCGCACACACACACACACACACACACCCACTCACGTAGATCGCATTCATTTAATATCAAGTACTTGCAAATACTCAGCCCTTTCTCAGTATATATACACTACATTTTGGCTGATTAAAATGTATTTTTCTCCCTCTCCCCTTCTCAAAGATCAATTATTCTAGCTATATAATTGTTATTTTGGTTAAATGTGGTTTACTGGTTTACATTTCTCCATTGAAAACTTACACTTTGCCAGTGCTTCATTATAAAATTGATTTGGGAAGCACATGTGCACTGTGATTTCATGACGATGGTCTAGTATACAAAAATATAGTAGTTTTTAGCGCAGGAGGATAACAGCGTATAAATTGCTCAGTGTAAATCGAGACTCCAAGACACTTGTGTCCCTATAACAAAAAGTGCTAGTTTACTAGCACTTAACAAACTGGTAAACAATGCTATAGGCATACAGTATACTTGTATACAAATTGTGAAATACAATACACAGGCAGTATTGCAAAAAAAAGCAGAACTATTGCGTTGCTCTTATGCTGCTTGATTTCTGCCGTGGAAAACAATCAGCAGGGTATTGCTTTTTTAAGAAAAGAATTTCATGCTGACTTTGTGTCAGAAGTGTACGTAATTCCCCATCTCATTGCATCTCGCTTTCATCAGAGCGGTCTAGCGGTCTATCTGCCACACTGAAATGCAACCACTGACCACCTCAGAGATCAAAGCTCCAGGGTCCCTGGTTCGATCCTGAGCTTGGGTTATATTCTCCCTGTGTCTGTGTGGGTTTCCACCAGCTTCTGTACAGTAGGTAGATTGACTATGAGTGTGTGAATGTGCCCTGTGATGGATTCCTGCCTCACACCCAGCAGGATGTGCTCTGGATGAAGCTTAAGTTAAAGAACGAATTATATAATATTTATAATGAATTAAATGACACTATCAAGTGTATTTGAGTGATTCAGAACATTGTTGTTCTTCTTCTTTCGGCTGCTCCCGTTAGGGGTCGCCACAGAGGCTCATTGGTCTGCATATTTGATTTGGCACAGTTTTTAACGCCAGATGCCCTTTCTGACGCAACCTTCCCCGGTTTGGGCTTGGGACCGGCACTGGGAGTACATGTCATGTGCAACCCCAGTGGTTGGTGTTGGTTCCCTGGCTGAGGCCTAATCACTCAGTCCTCCAGGGACCCACTTTAATGATTCCGAATGTCTTATGATAAACTGAGAATTGTACAAAAACTTTCAACTTTAAAGGTGCTTTTACATCAAAGAATGGTTTTCTTTAAGGGTTCGGTCTTTTAAGCACACGCTAGTCACATATGTCTAAATAATATTTAGAGAATGGCTCAGATTTTGATTGCCCTTAACATTACATAACAAGTTGATCTTTGGTAAGGGTTTTGTGTGTGTGTGTGTTGCTTGCTAGGTATTTTCAGCTTCTGCACTGGTCACTAAGCCTATTCATAGAGCACTACTTCCTGGAGAACTTATGCACCTTATATAGCCATTCAGTCTACTTTTTATATTCATTATACCACAAATACTAAAAAAAAAGAGCCATTTAAAAGCTCACTATCAGTTAGTGAAGTATAAGTCTGGTATAAAGGACATGATGAACGATTTTAAAACAACTTGAGGCAGAGACATACAGCTCAATCAAGCTTTATTTACATGCGCACCATTTTTATACAAACTAGATTGCAATTCAAAATGGAGTACACAGGAAAAAATACCCACTAACATCAAGAAGAGAAGTCATTACTACAGGATCAAGGGGTCAAGGGGCAAAGATAATAGGTGGGAAACATGAAAGGGGGATAAAGTCAGGAAGAGATTAGAATAGTGGTACTGATTTCTGATTCTCAGTATGGACATATAACACCTTTGACTTGGGAGGATATTACAGCTGGCTGGAAAAAGGATAACTATCATTCCCATGGAACATATTGAGGTGGTCTATAACTCAGTTCCCTCCCCTCCCACAAATAATAATAATAATAAGAAGAAGAACCACATGCAAGTTTGATCTGAAGAACAAAGGCCAATAAAAAATATAGCTTTTTTTTTTTTTTTTTAAATTTGTGTATCCTGAATGTTAAGCATGGCTGTTTTTTTTTTGTGTGTGATTTTCTAATGGGCCTCATTTATCAACCTGGATATGAACGAACGAGTTACTGCAGGTGTATGTATGGATTACGCCGTCAGGATTAAATAGCTTTTTTATTTCAGTTGCATGGATTTAGTTAAAAAAAAAAAAAAAAAAGGAAACTGTTGTAATAATAAAAGAATGCAAGCCAACCCAAATCCATAAATTAAGAATGGAATATGGAAGATGTAAGCCGAACAGCTGCAATGACTCAGCTGGCGTTGGGCTACTGGAATTTTTACCGCACGCTACCGAACGGATATTTAGAGTGGTATAATTTTTTTTTGGAGACTCAAAGCTGGCTAATAATTAGGTTTGTTTGATTCTGTGCAGCACTTTAGAGCTAGCATTAATTCAAACGACCAAACGATCTTGTGCCATTCCTGTCCCAGTTTCATCAGCGCTTGGATTTGAGATAAGTGACTGATCTGGTATGTCTCAGCCTCCAATGAGCTGTATATTCCCTAGCGTGCTGTGTGCCATCATTGGTTTCTGTTTGAATTCATCAGGTTTCCTCACTACGCATTTCCTCATCCATTTCTGAGTCGGTATCGCATTTCTAAGAGCGTGCACTGGTGCGCAAGAGACAGTCACCAAGACAGTGTAGATAGCTTTTTTTCTCTGTTTTCATGTCGAACCATTTTCTTTTCACCTCACGTAATTCACACCTAATTCATTTTTTCTGTAATCTGTCTCCGCATTTTGGCCTTTTCAGGCGCTGGTGAATATTATGGTTTATTGGTGTCAGTGTGAGTCAAAATAACTTCCACTTCTGAGAAATTCCTTTTCTTTCACCATGTTATCCTCATTTTGCACTTGGAGCTCTCCGTGAGCTTTCCTTATTATGGAGCTTTGTGGGTGTAGCTAAATGAAAATCTGCTGTGCCGTGAATGTGCTTGACATGTGTTTGGTATTTATAAACCTACGCCTGAGAGTACGAAGGAACGTACGAAGCGTCACGGGAACTATTTGTAAATGTGGCAGGAATTTTAAGTTGGGTGTGGCCTATGGAAATAGTTACACACAACTTCACTAAAAGATTGATAAATGAGGCTCATTATATGAGTTATTACTTGCTCTTCTGGTTTGTTGTGTCTGTGTGTAAAAATAAGAATGTCTATGAAGAAGACTAATTACACAGTTTTTCATTTTCACAACACCGACACCGACTTTTGGATTAAGGACATTTTTGGGTATTTTCTCATCTCGACTTAACTCCCCCCCCCCCCATGAGTGGTCCAAACCCCTCTCACAAAAATGCCCACGCCATTTTCAATACTTCATATTTGAAAAAGAACTGGTACTGTGCCATCACAACATTACATGACTTTAAGCAGGATGTTTTACATATTTCACACAATGCATATGCACGGTTACATACATGCATAGTGGAGGGGGACAACACAGAACACTGGGGATTTAATCAGTTTATACAATTGTAATAAAAGCTTAGCTTTCCAAAACAAAATCTCAATGTAGAGACAAAACAACCCCTCCCCAAACCCCTCCCCTAAACGCAACAACAGATTCTTTTGTTGCGTCCTGTTTTTAGAAGTTTGTTGCTTATGTAGAAATGCACACATTCCCTTAACATTTCTTATTGTCAAGAAATTGTATACAACCAGGTTGCAGTTAGAACTAAATGGGGACCTGAATGTTTTTTATGGTAACCCCTTTCAACCCTGAGCCACGGTGATGTAGTTTGCATATAGAGACAGGAAGTCTCTAAATTCAACTATCTGTTTTTTTTTTTCTCTTGCTTTTGGCTACCAGCATCTCCAACATGTTCAAGTAATTTGGCAAATATACAAATGATAGCTTATTGTTTTTGCTCAGTAAAGATGGCTTCCACAGGGGAAAAGCCTACCCACCACTGAATGCTGCCATAAGCTATGGTATATTGTTTATGCTCTGTCCTTTGAGCCTTGGGAACACACACGGCCTCCATAAAGAACAGGGCCCAACACTGATTATTTAGCACCCGGTATGGCATGAAAATGTTCACAATGCAAGAACATTTTTAAATCATTCATTTGGCTACACGGATATGCCATAGCCCTGACGTTGCATTACTATTAACTAAAGAGTATTCTTCCACCAGCTAAGCTCTCACTTAAAAGCATTTACAAATGAGCTAGAGCTCATTACTTTTTCTTTCTTTTTTTTTTTTTTTTTTTTTAAGAGTTACATACAGTACAAACAAACAGTAAGTAATTTCTCTTATTATATTATGCTACAATAAGGTATTACTTCAGTTCTGATATTAGGCTACTACTTCAAATTAGAAACTGATTATGCCGCTATCGAAACTGAAACTGTAGGCAGAATCCAAAGTGCACCAAGTCAAAACATAACTCAATCTGAGTGTTACTTCTGAAATTTGCAAGGGGTAATATAGACTCATGTGAGCATTGTCCTCCTAAATTTTATTCTCAGTTTGATTAATGATTAAAGTGTAAGTGCTTGAAGATGGCATTTGACAATAAACCATAAGGAAGTCATAGAAAATCTTTTCCATAGCCCATGAAAATGTTTTTAAGACCCTGAAAACGTTTCAAATCTGTTCTCTTTTCCAGTACGTGTATCTGTCCAGAACACTTGATTTTGGAGCTAGGCATTGGTTGATTCGTGATTTTTGGGGGGCTTCTGAAATAGGTGTCAATTAATTGGAATTTTCTTGTTTGTCCATAAGGGAGCTGGTTGGGACTCCTGTGTGGGTCCTGTATGCAGTCATTCATTCAGGATGGTGTGTTTCCTGCACTGAAGGTAAAGATTCTCCAGAGCTGTAGACTGTAAACAGGTATAGGTTCCAGTGCTTGGTGCTGGCGGCAGGCTTGGCAATGGATGGCATGAGTCTGTGATGGATGGAAATTTGTCTGTGGGTTTTTTTTTTTTTTTGCAATGCAGTTTTGAGCCTGAATAAGAAATAGAGCGAGAGAAATCAGTTAGTCACATACTGCATAGCCTCAGATTATGTCACTTTCCCAACAATTTCCCACTAGTGCTTGACTCCACTATGTCACTTAGTTGCTGTCTTTTTTGTGGGACGACTGTCATAAGGAGTGTTATTACGCAAATTTGTTACACTGAAATTACTTTGCAATTATAACTTTTGGGAGGTACACTATATTGCCAAAAGTATGTGGACACCTGAGTAATGAACACCCCATTCCAAAACCATGGGCATCAATATGCACTTGGTCTTTCCTCTTTGCTGTTATAAAAGCCTTCACTTTTCTGGGAAGGCTTTCCACTAGATTTTGGAGCGTGGCTGTGGAGATTTGTCCGTTCAGCCACAGGAGAGCCAGAGGTCAGGCACTGATGTTGGGTGAGCAGGTCTGGGGCGCAGCCGTCATTCCGGTTCATCCCAAAGTTGGTCAGTGGGGTTGAGGTCAGGGTTCTTCCACACCAACTTTAGCAAACAATGTCTTCATGGATTTCGCTTTGTGCACAGGGGCATTGTTATGCACAGGTTTGGGCCTCTTAGTTCCACTGAAAGGAAATTTTAATACTACAGCATACGAAGGCATTCTAGGCAATTGTGTGCCTCCAACAGTTTGGGGAAGAACTACTATATGGGTGTGATGGTCAGGTGTCCACATTCTGAGATCAAAGTTCTGTTCTGCATCCTGAAACAAGACTTAATACCTTGCACATCTTCCAATAACATGTATAATGGAATGCAAATTATTGTCATCCATAGTTCCTGTCATTTGGATTTGAAACAATACATACAGAATGCATTTTATTCTATTTTATATTTTGGAATTAGATGTGGTTTAAATGCAGTTTTACTGACCTTTGGAACCACTTTCAGCCAGGAACCCAGCTTTGACTGGACTGTGTTGTCCCATTGAAGCTGCCAACAGGGTTCAGGCTGACGCCATTTTGCACCAAAGCATCAAAGTTAAAGTCCAGACCATCAGCGTCCATTAGATCTGAGCGGATTATGGAATCCACATCACAGTCAAGACTCCCGTTGAATATGTCCAAATCCAAGTCAGTGGGAAAGCGTTCTGTTCCTGAAATCCCCATTCCATTACTGCCATTCAACCCAGAGTAAACAGAAGCCTCACTCAGCAACATGGAGGAGTGCTGCTGGAGATGCTGCTTGGCAGACACTACATTATTAATGTCATTGGCCAGGCTTGGGTGACCATTTTTGGGGAGTGAGTGCAGTGATCCCTGGGCATTGGAGCCCTGATGATGTCGGTTGTTCTGTAGAAGGCTGCTCTGAGCTTTAAACCCAGAACTGAATGATGACATCATAGGGTCTTTGGGGTGCATGAGGCCATTGCGAAGACGGGAACTCTGAGAAGCAACGGCTGCACTGGTTTGTGATATGAGTGGGTCAGACTGTGTCATCATGACATCACTGTGGCTGTGGGAGCCTAGCGAGTCAGAGTTTAGCAGCTCCTGAAGGGTGGTGTTCCCAAAACGAGAAATGCTTGAAAAAGATGCTTGCTTGTTCTCCTGGATGGTCTGCATGGGTGTCTGGCGTAATGCTCCAGTGGAGGGACCAAAAATGGAATTACCAAACGCTCCACCACTACTGGCACCATTTGGTGAGGAAGAGGAGGAGCCTGGAGAGGAAGTGGTGCTCCCAAAAGTGAAGGTGGAACCATCCTGACCTGCCTGTGTTGATGGTGCAAGTGTTATGTTGTCCAACAGGTCGTCCATAAGGTTGTCAGTTAGCCCATCATTGAGGTTCATTGTGCCTAGTCGTGGAAGCTCAGCTGGGCATTGTTTGGAGTTTGAGGAGGATGAAGAGGGAGGAGAAAGGCTGCTGGAACTCGAGTACAGCATTGGGGAGAGGGGTGGGCCCAACTCATCATCTGGAACCTCATCCAACTCTGGATTGGCTAGGATAGGTGACAGACGGCCACTTATTGTGCTAGCATTGGAGTTTGTTCGTGAACGAAAGTCAGTCCAGCAGGAATCCAGTTCATCACTGCTGCGTGACGTAGGACTACCTGGCCACTTGGACAGACCCCCAGCAGACACATTCTCTAGCGATCCCTCCTGGGTAGCCTGTAATGCTGCCTTCTTTTTAGCTGCACGTCCTCGTGCACCCTTGGTGTACTTGTTTCCATTGTCCATGGAGACCGCACGACGACGTGGTGCCTTGCCTCCCCTCCCCCCTTCTGGATTTATCATCCACCATGAGCTCTTTCCAGTTCCCTCATTCTGGACACGGACAAAACGGCTGTGCAGGGACAGGTTGTGCCGGATGGAATTCTGCACCAAGAAAGAGAAACAGATGAGATTAGTACTTAATTAAACAAACTCTGCTTTTTACTACTATTATCACAAATGATGAGTATGCAGAAAGTGTATCTATAAGTACACTCCTTTGTTGACTGTGTGAAGTAATAAGATAAAGAAATGATGTGTGCGAAAAGTTGCATCAAGGAACCTTCTTGTTTTGAACAGTCCCCAGTCTTTGCATATGTTAATGTGCTCACTAATACACAGGCATTCAATGGAGTTAGGACGTCAGTTTTGTTAGGAGCAGACAAAATGAACCGTCCGAGCTATACCACCGAGTGATGTAATGCACAAGAGAGAAAAATAATGTCCCCTTCAGAGTAGTCCAATACACCACAAGAGACAGCAACTGAGCCACAAGTACTTTTGAACGTTAGTCAATTTGAAGCCTAGATGAAATAGATACCATTGTGCCATCAGCCTGTAATACAAAAAAAAAGTGAAAGTGAACAAAAAAAAGTATGTGAAGTTTCAAACAATGGCAGAAAAGAAATGTACAGGCAAATTAACAAAAACACCTAGAATAAAGTATCTTAGTAAGGTGTTGGGGCTCCATGAGCTGCTGTACATGCATCTTGGGATCGATTTTACAAGTCTCTGGAACTGTAAAACCATACCATAGATTTTGGTGGGGCAGGCCGACATTAATAACGACATAGCCTCAATGAAAATGAAGTCGAGAGGCTATCATATTTGACTTATGCTATAGGCTACTGTTTAGTGAATTTTTGGAGTAATCCTATGATAGGCTCGTTTTGAGCGGTTTTAGACAAACCTTTGTTCAACGGTGTACTATACACAGTTTGGTTGAGAGTTTCCCAATGTGTGAGGTGCACACAGTAGAGCTAATATCATTAACCAGGGTCGCCAGGTTTCAGCAAAATTTCCAGCCCAACTACAAAACACTTTGTCTTCTTTTTCCTCAGCCTTTGCGTGGGAAACAATGTCACTGTGGTGCGCACGCATTTCTGATGTACAGTCATTATCCACTCTATAATCCCCATTTCCCTCTCCGAAATTTTTACAGTGAATTTTACAACAGAAATAGTTCTATACATCAGGGACACACTGTCTGCACCTACTCTTTGCCTTTGTTTGTGGAAATTCATTAGATTTAATTCTGATTATTTGCTATAAAACAAGAGCGCAAGGTGTTGTTTAACCAGCCCTGTCTTTTCCTACTCATCAAACTATTCAGTGAGCGCTCAAACCCTATGAAGACTGAAGTAAAAAACAAAAAACAAAAACAAGCACACAAAGAAAAACACTTCCTACTGAACCTACTTTTTTTTCCGCTAGCCCAGGTACCTGGGCTATCAGATATGTAATGTGCTTTTCCCAGGTACCTGGGCTAGCAATCTGTCCACCCTGGAGAATAATGAATGTGTTTTGCATATTTTGCATATTTCTGGATATAGGAAGTAATTTCATACACATTCTACAGTAATCTTTTTGCAAGGAAAGAGGATGTATTTATACCTTGCATCCAGAACAGAACAGATGTTCATCCCACACAGTACACAAACCCGAAGATTTTGGATGCCCACACGCGTAGAAGAAACCGCTGAAAACCTGAACAACATGGTGTTCTTTCGTTCATCTGTAACAATGCTGCATTTTTAAATCATCTTATTCCATCTTTTTGTTGCTTTTGACTTAAACAGACAATACTGATGGACACCTAAAGCAAAACCTGAATCTGATCTTGGTGCCTAGATTGGCAGGCAGATTATGCTATTACTCCATGTATAAGCCAAGGTGAATAAAACACCGCTGTCTCTCTGGAGATATGAGATATGATGTTTGTGCATGCGAGTGCATTTGTGTGTATGTGTATGCACGTGTGACTAGAGGAACGGAGCTGAGGGGAGGTAATGACTAAAATCTCAATGGAAAAAGATGTTGTGAATGAAGTAATTAAGGCTTATTCTCTCTCTGTGGTATATTACCAGAGACGCTTCATGCATTTTTATCCTTCCTTTAAAAAAACAAAAAAAAACAAAAAAGAAAACCTGGGAGCAATTAGGATGCTTATTCTTTCTCCGAATTACTCTGAATCACATCAACAATAGCACACAGAGCCCAAGGCACTAATCCAAGTGTTTGGATTTATACTTTTGCCCGCACACTATTTGCTGTACCTGCAAAGTACCACCACACACACACACACGCGCACATATAACCTACATAAACACCAAAAAGTACAAAAAAAAAAAAAGGATATGAAAGTATTGATACACATTATGTTTACTTAAAGACTCACACACGTTAGTTTCTTGCTCTCTGACCTAC
>JAKKZI010000102.1:45000-49294 GCA_037576675.1 Pangasius sanitwongsei | reverse complement strand
CACCATGTCTTCATGGAGCTCGCTTTGTGCACAGGAGCATCGTCATGCTGGAACAGGTTTGGGCCTCTTAGTTCCAGCGAAGGGAAACTGTAAAGCTACAGCGTACAGAGACGTTCTATACAATCGTGGTAACAATTTATGGAGAACCGATTCGTCAGCGATTCCCGATTCTGTCGTCCGTCGTCCCAAGTTTAGTGTAGACGAGTGAGTGACGGAGCGGATTTGGGAATTCATGTGCTGCAGAATTTGCAGTGAGGCTCTCTGTGTGTGTCTTTCTCGTTTCTCTGCTTTCTATCGTTTACTGTCTGTCCGTCTTACACACACACACACACACACACACACACACATCTTTCTCAGTCTGTTTCTCCGTCTCTCTCTCTCTCTCTCGCAGCCTCTCTGTCTGTCTCTGTTTATCTCTCTTTCTCTCACACCGCCTTTCTGTCTCATTGTCTGTTTCTATTACTGTCTGTCTCTGTCTTTTTCTCTCTCTCTCTCTCTCTTCCTCTGCTTCTCTCTGTTGTTGTCTGTCTCTCTCTCTCTCTCTCTCTCTCTCTCTCTATCCATCCCTCTCTCTTCATCACCCAACTGTCTCTCTTTGTTTCAGACCATCTCACCTTTGGTCTTTGTTTCTTTTTCCATCCATTTCAGTCTCCCTCTATTTTTTCTGAATGATGTCACTGTGAGCTGCAGCACTGTGTGTGTGTGTGTGTGTGTGTGTGTGTGTGAGAGAGAGAGAGAGAGAGAGCTGTTAAACCCCCAGCAGAAGGACAGATTGAGACGGTTCTGCCGGAGCTGATGCCAGCGAGTGCCAGTCTGTGCCACACACAGTTTCCATACTGCCCCGTCAGCAGGGGTTCACACACACACACTGTTTTACACTAACACACACACACACTAGGGCTGCAACTAACGATTATTTTTATAATTGAATAATCGAATGATTTATTAGCACGACTAATCAGCGATTAATTCAATGGTTAATTAGTAGGTTTTAATCGATTATTCAACTTCTGCAGTGAGTTAAAAGACTGTGTTAAGTTTATTCTAAATAATAAATAAAAACAAGGAAATCTCTCCATCTTTTGAAAATCAACTGAACAGGCCGACCTCCTTCAAATGCAAACTCTCACCGTCGTTTTAATCTTTCTGTTCCCTTAAGTAGAAAATAAAAATAAATTCAAAATAAATTAATCTCGGCTGCATTACAGACAAAAACAACACACGCACAGGTTCGAATATAAAAAAACGTATATTAACTAAACTCCAGCAGCATTAAGGGGCTTCGTTTGAAAAGAGGAAAAGATTCTGTTAACGACGCACAGAGCTTTTATTTTTGGATAAACCATTCCTTTAACGTTCATTCATTTATTAATTCCCACAAGCTTCACTCTTGGGATCCTTAGCATTACGATAAACACGAGACAGGACCAGAGCCAGGGCGAGCGTTTAAGCGTGCTAACCTGCTGCTTCCGGCGCCGCTCATTGCCGCGACGTCTCCGCTTTAAACGCCCCAACGTGCTCGTTTCTCTCCCGTGCAACGCCAGATCCGTCTCGCAAGTGTTACACCGGGCCGCATTTTCTATTTTTAATTTCATAAAGCCTTCACACACTTTGCTGTATCGACTCCGTCTGGACATTTTCTCTTAGCGCTGTGTCGTCTTCTAGTGGACTGCAACCGGGAACGTCAACTAATCGTTTCGGCCCTGACACACACACACACACACACACACACACTAGACTTTTAACACAAATGTAACATTCTATAGCACACCTATCTATCGATACGGTTTTTGTTCTGTGCGCCCTGAGCTGTTTAACCTGAAAGCGAGCGGTAGGTGTAGGCGGCCATGTTGTTTATCACAGAGTGTTCAGATATTTGTACTAGATCACCTTGGTCTTCTCGCCATGTGTGTGTTTTTTTTCTTCTTCATTTTTTTTCTTGTCTTCTTGGCCTGACAAAATGGAGCGGAGCTGAAATGTGTCATAACACGCATACATACGGTAAACACTCCTGTTGCGATAAATACCTGATTTTGATTACGTGAGGAGTGAAACGCTCTGCTCTGTGCTGTTATGGGGAAACGATCAACTTCGCTTCATCACACCACCCCGCTGGTGATTATTTTCCTATAACAGCATGTCCTGAAGTGTTTAATGGTCAAGCCGCTTTTCGTAGATTAAGCAATCTATTTGTGGAATTGATTAAAAAGTATAAACTTAAATAAAAATATATATATATTTCATTTCATTGTTTCCTTTTGTAGTACTCTGTCTCTTTGTAAAACGCATATTACTACACTACCGTTACTACTATTTATTTGTTTGTGTAAACTTCGTGACTTGTGATCCGTGTCTCTACAGTCGCTACAAATCTTCCGCTGATTTCTTCCCAGACATCAAATATCTAATTAGCGAATCCTATAGAGCCGAAAACCTTTTTCAGTTCTGCAAAACACGCGTCATTTTATAGCTGTCCTTATCGGTATTGACGAACTGACTTAATCCCATTCTTCCTCTTCGTCTCCAGGAATCGATTTTAAGATCAAAACAGTCGAGCTGCAAGGAAAGAAGATAAAGCTACAGATATGGTGAGTGATAATATCGTGTGTGTGTGTGTGTGTGTGTGTGTGTGTGTGTGGGGAGCGGCTGCGTCTCAGATCGCACTTGTGTATTATCTAGCCGAAGTCTAAGTGTATTACATGGACTTGATTCGCTGAACAGATGAAATTTGGACATTAACCCTGTCCCACTGTGGTCTTATGTTTTTAGTTCACCACCGGTTGCCATGGTTTCCTGGGTAGCTTTTTGGCTAGTGCGATATGCCAGGGTGGCAAAAATGACACCGCTAGCTGTTATCACACGTTACAGTTAAGGTTTGAACGCAGTATTGTTGTATTCTTAGGAAGATGAATGTAACAAGTAAGAAATAAACCGCTTGATGTCGTGCAGTTGTACGAAAATGATCAGCGGTGAGGAAGTGGAGTTACTGTTACTGCGCACCAGTTGATTGTTTTCCTATAACAGTGTGTTCCGACGAATACAGTTTAGTAAAGGACAGACTTCTCTGTCCTGAAGATGTCTGAAAACTTAGTTACACCTTTACCACTGACACTGGAGACTCCTTCCACAAATATTAAATAAACCCTTCCATCCCCAGATCAACAATTACACACGTTTTTTTTTTTTTTTCAGTTTGTTTATCGTGAACGAGATGTTACTATAGAAACGATAATGTATTAGAACGAGTGCGCTAACATAAACCTGCGCTGTTGTCAGCGCTGCGTGTTATAGACAATCAGTCGACGCCTCCTAACCAATCAGATTCAAGAATTCAGCAGCACCGCGGTGCCAGTAAAAAGTCTGAATAATATCGCAGACGCAGCCGTCACTCTGACACAGAAATAACGTCTCCTGCTGTCTCGATTGACGCTCGTTTTGTGTTCATGGATCGCTCTGGTTGTTACCATGGTTACGATTAATTAGCTATCTAACATCAGCAAAACCTGACAGTGTACGTAGCTAGCTACGTTATATGTTTATAGTTGTGTTTGTAAACGGGTGAATCAGAACTCTGTTAGTGTTAGTGTTAGCGCTGCGCTGCGTTCACGTTACAAGGCTTAGCGCTAGAATTCATGACGGAGATGCTCATCTCGTCAGCCATCCGGATTCGCTCTGCAGCTAATATTATCTCAGTTTTGCTGAGAGCACTGTGTGTGTGTGTGTGTGTGTGTGTGTGTAAGAGCCAGTAGAGATTTGCAAAAGAAATTGTCATTCTAGTCACATTGCCAGGAAATGGATCTGATCTGGCAGCGCAGATGAATGTCACTGTCGCATTTTGGCAAAGAAATCTAATGTCACGTTAACTCTGTGTTGTGAACCTAAGAGACGTTATTGTTATATTAATGTCTAATTAGTAATTGCATTGGTTAGTAGTGTAATTTTGTGTGTGTGTGTGTGTGTGTGTGTGTGTTTAGGGACACGGCGGGTCAGGAGCGGTTCCACACCATCACCACCTCCTACTACAGAGGAGCCATGGGCATCATGCTCGTCTACGACATCAGCAACGCCAAGAGCTTCGAGAACATCAGCAAGTGGCTCAGGAACATCGACGAGGTGCGTCTCTAATGCGCTACACGCTCCGAACAGCTCCGTACGGCCTATTTATAGCGAGGTGAAAATCCGCATCACTAAAAGTGGCGCGTCCTCGTCATCGCTTCCCCCAAGTGAGTAAAACGAAGACAGGAAGTTGTGAGCAGATAGCGACAACAGAATAAGCGCATAAATGCTGGACCGT
>JAKKZI010000102.1:0-40000 GCA_037576675.1 Pangasius sanitwongsei | reverse complement strand
CGGAATTCAATAGCGCTGTGGTATAAGTTGTCATAAATCTATTAATATAATTTTGAGCAGTACTTGCACACACACACAACTCAACATTCATTTCCCAAACTTTACTACATAACAAAATAATCCATGATGCCCAGAAAATGCATGTTTACGGGCTGGGAAATGAGTCATGCTTCTCTTAAACGACACCGTGATGCCACCTAGTGGCTGAAAGAAGAACAATCCTCAGGCTTTTCCTCGGTGACTGGAGATGATGTTACCTCTTGATTAATGTGAGGTGGATGTGAGATTATTTAAAAGTTTAAGCATTTAAAAGTTCTGACATTTTCAAAAATAGTGATTATTTTACCTGTGTAGCAGTGTGTTATTAGGTTACCTGGCCTCCTAATGATTCAATCCTGGTAGTAGATTTATTATATGCTTACAGTATATTACCTTAAGTGTAAAACCCTGAAACTGTTCCAGGTTCTCTGAGGTAAGTTCAGGTAAAAACCAGAGACTGCAAATGCATATTTTATTTTAATCCTTCATTTTAAAGGGACTTTTTGAACAAAACAAGGTATTACGGTTCATATGACATGTATAGGTTTTACAATAATTGACTAATATTACTGTTTTAATTAACAAAAATATCAAAACCACTCTTTAAGCAGGATAAGTGAGTACACCGGTGTTAATCAAAATGGCGTCCAGGTCCAGGGGCTGCCTGCTAAGCTGAACTTGAGAAACTTCAAGGACAACATGTGTAAGAATCACAGTGTGACAAACATAAAGCTAACACTAATGCTACACACAAACAAGTTTATATGAAACTGCAGTATAAATGAATCGCCTTTGCGATATTTACCACTTTAAAAGGTCAAACTTTTCTGAATGGCTTAACGTTTTTTTTTTTCCAAGATGGCGGAATCCATGGAATTCTGGTTATGTGTAATTATTTAGTGTAATTACTGCACATTTTTTTAGTCATACCGAGTATATTTTTTGTGATTTAACAGCATATCTGAGAGAAATGTTGATATCCTTTATGGTTTTATGTTTCTTTCACTATCCTTGTGCCTTTACATTGTGCTTATTTAAAAGATTTAAGCTTAAGCTTGCTAGCTAAATCATTCAAGCGTCAGGTATTATCCACTTTGGTATCCATGATTCCCAGTTGCCTAGCAACAGCGTTCTCGCCAAATGCTAACACGCAGCTAGCTTTTTTACAACAGGTTCAAACAAACAAACAAACAAACAAACAAATAAATTAGTTTAAAAAAAAAATATATAGACCTGAGGTTTTTTTTAAGTCGATGAACACGCAAAAAAGGTTTAATAAACAATGAGTGCAGTAGCCTAATCTGTACACTTCAGTATTCCTTTCCTGCTAACAAAACAGTAAACTAGGCTAATAAATTCCACTTGCTAGTCATGTATTAAATATAAACTGGTTTTATTTATTTCTTTTCCAAATGAAAACTGGTTATGAAAGCCACCCACTCTGTGATTTATCTTTAAAATCTCAGCAGATAGCTAATAATACACATTCTATACTTTTTGCCTAGATTAAGGATTAACATCATCATAGGTTTAACTTAATATGTGGAAAATTATTTTAAAACAAAAACATTTTTCACATAGGGAATGTAGTATTATTATTATATTAAATATCAATGAAATCTTAGAAAATAATTTCACTTTAAAGCTGTCTTATTTGCAAAACAAAAACAAACAAACAGTAGAATCCTGAAGCATCACTGAACTACTACTTTTCATTCTCTTTAAAGCTATTGGTCGAAGGGACACCATTAATAATGTCATAGCTTCAAACAAAATTGAATTATGCTATAGGCTACTATCTAGTGAATTTTTTTTACTCCATAATAGGCAGTTGAGGGTCAACAACACCGTCATCCAGCATAGTCTAGCAGCTAGCAGCTAGCTTTGAGTGGATTTAGTAGCATCTTTGTTCAACTGTGTTCGATACAGCAGGTGTGTATCCCATCACCAACAAGGTATAAACTATGGTTGACTAGAGTTGACAAGTTTCAGCAAAATTTCCAGCCTAACTACATCTCCAAAAACCAAAAACACAAAAGACCTGAAACTAGCCCAAACAATCTGGGCACTGGAAAAGGAAGACATGTTTTTCTTCTTTTTCTCAGGCTTTGCATGGGAAACAAGGTCACTGTGGTGCGCACACATTTCTAGTGTATGGATTGTTATCCACTCCATAATCCCCCTTTCCCTCTCCCAATCTTTGGAATATATCTTGCAGTAGAAATTTCGTTGTTTGCGAAAATTTATCAGGGTTATTAACCTGAAGCATGTTTAGTAATTCTGAGCATCTTGAAAATGACTAAATTGTAAACAGACAGGATATGAACTGGGGATACGTATGCATCAATAATATGTGGAATATATTAGTCACAACAATTTTATAACCTTATTAAAAAATAAAAAGCATATGTCGTTTTTCCTACCCCAAATTTTGCAGGGTTAACTTCCTGTTTGATGCTGACCACATCCTCTTATTTCTATCAAGCATTTCCACTGCAAGGGATTAAGGTAATATGTTTTTACTTTCACTTATTAGGCTAAAGGAAAAAGTTAGTTGAATTCTACCTGAAATAATAATAATAAAAATAATTCAATGTTTCTAAGCAAAAATAGTTAACCTTCAGATCTTAAATATTTAATGTTGATGACCAAAATTATATAAAAATTATTTTTGAACAAAATATAGAATATTTTTGACATGTACAAAAATTTCGCAGTTTAGGACTGTTGCTTGATGGTACAGTTTTTATTTAATTTCGGATTTTGTGTAGAAAGTTTGTAAGGGAAAAGTGATTTTTTTAATTAGTTAAATTAGATCTTTTAATTAGTTTTAATTAATTTAAAAAAAAAGCATAAACTTAACTGCACATTTTTAAAAAAAAATCATTAAATTAACTGAACATAATTTTGGACGTTATGTATGACAGGGGTAAGAATGAAAAAGTTTAGCAAAACACTACCATGATTAACTTACAACTTGTGCGCGCGCAAGGAGACGCAACCGGAGACGCAACCGGAGACACTGTGCGCGCGCGCGCACGCGGGCGGGAGGAGTGAATGGGCGGAGCTACAGCCAAGAGGCACCTCTCTCTCTCTCTCTCTCTCTCTCTCTCTCTCTCTCTCTTTCTCTCTCTCTCTCTCTGTTCATTCACACTCTTGTCTTCTGTGCGCGTGGTGAGAACCGACGGCGCTCCTGCAGGAGCGGATCGCGCGCCCCCGCCACCGGAACCTCGTTCCTCCTCCTCCTCCACGCGCGCGCGCGCCCGTGCCGCCGCGACCCCGGTGATGATGCCGGAGAGATGGAGAAACTGTCCGCGAGCATCTCGGAGCTCTCGTGGAGCGCAGTGTCGCTGCCCCTGGACGCCGTGGTGGGCAAATTCCGCCTGCCCACACTGGTGAAGCTCAGCGCCGGTAGGTAAACCCGCTCATAACGCTTCATAACGCCTCATAACGCTTCTTCATGTTGGTATTCATGACCGGAGAGCGGCGGTGCAAAACTTCTGAACCGGTTTTCTTAGAGGCTACAGTTTTAGGAAGCAACTGTGTGCTAAAATAATGAGATATTCTTACTGAATAGTTTCATCTTATGGTGAAATGTTGATGTGTTTTTTTTCCTCCTCCATTGATACTCTGTAGCATCGCGATATTTATGCAATAAAAAAAATTTGCACATCGATAACAATATCATCTTGTTAAAACTAAACCATTTTGGTCCAGTTAAAAACTTTTTGATGAACCATGTCTGAGAGAACATAATGAAGACACCATGTACATAATGGTAGCTGTTTGTGAAACCTGTTAAGTGTTATTAAGTTATTAAAGTGTGTTGTTTTGTAACACACTCTCAGAGGTTACGGTTCGGACTGCAGCTGTGGCAATTAAAAAAAGATTCATTAGATGTATTTACTGAATAGTTTCAAATTCATGGTGAAATTTTAAGAAACACAGCACTCAAGTTTAGCAGCGAATTATTGAATTAGTGTTTATTTCTTTCCCGGGACACTGATATTGTGTTGCATGTGTCACAATATTCAGGCAATTAAAATATGCAAATCAGGAAGATCATCTAGTCTGTCTGACACTCTCTGAAATTTCTCTCTGAAAACTAAACCGTGCTGAAAAGTCAAAACTAGAAATCAAGAAACTTTTGGTACTCTCTCAGCACAGCTATGTTTATGTATAAATTGATTGATTTTATTATTATTATTATTATTATTATTATTATTATTTTTTCTTTTTTACATTTTGATAAACTCAGCACGGTTTTCTCGGAGGTCACAGTTTGGACTGTTTGCTAAAATAATCAGATGAAGAAGTTTCACTTTAATTCATGTTGAAATCTTGATACTTTAATAAACAAGTCACTTAGGAACACATTTGTGAAGTTAAGTGTTGGTTTTTTTTTTTGCCCTCATGATACTTATGTAATAAAAACTTTCACATCGATAACAGTCTGACGCGATCTTACGCTTCTTTCTGTAGAAAATCAAAATGTGGATAAGGTAAAAGTCAAAAACTTTTTCTGATGACCATTTAGCTTAGATTTATATATATTTTTTAATACAGAAATCAAGGTACTTAACTGCATGGTTTCTTGTTGCTGAGTCAGCCGTCATGTATTGCACCTTTAGTACAATATGTATCTTTTATCTGAAAACTTCTTTTAAAAATTGCTTAAGGTACATAATTGGACCTTAACGATCACCGTTCTCTAAAAGCTTTCTTAAAGGTGGTGCGCTTTCCCAGGTTAAAGATACAAGTCTTTATTTCTGTACCTTTATTTCTGAGAGTGTAGGAGCAGTAAAGTGTCAAAAAAGTTCAAAGTTCAAATCATAGTGTTCAGAATCTCCACCTGATTACCTGAGTTTCTAATAATAATTTTTAATAAAAAGCTCCTGTGCCAATCTGTATAAAAAAAAAAACTTAAAGGTGATAAAGCCAAGATTACACCTAATTAGCCAAAAAAGAAAAAGAAAAAGAAAAGAAAAGCAAGTAGAAATTATGATTATCTGTTATTATGATTGCCATGACATGATGGATGGATGCGTGGACGTAGAGGGGACGGAGCAACTCTTGAGAATTTTAATGAAAATAAGAAAAGACTTTTTTTAAGAGAATGCAAGTAAATATGAGTCAAAGAGAGAACATGGGGACAATCAGATGATGGCTAATTTGTGCATTGAAATTTGTGAGGGGAAAAAACACTGGGAAGGAAAAAAAAAAAAAGAAAGAAAATGAAAGTCCTCTCCTGAGCAATGAAATGAGCCTCGTTGTTTGTAATGTGCAGAGAAACTTTAGACAGTGTTACTTTAAAGATGAGGTGTAATGAGTTTCCGAGCGAAGCTTATGGTGTAAATAGTTGATCTGGCTCTTGGCGAAGGTGACAAAGTGGCTGTTGTGTCCCAGAAGTGATGCAGAGCCTTTCATATGGAAATGTGCTGATCCGTGTCCGAGTGCTCTGCATACTAACAAGGACGAGTTTTAGGAAACATGAGTCAAAAGGAGAGACGATTGAAAGGAGGAATTTACGGGAAAAAATCGGATCTTCACCAGTTTTACGATTCCGACAAATCAGCCAAGTCTGTATCTTGCCTCTGGAGTTAGACGGCTAATGCACGTAGTCAGTAGAGGATTATAACCACTAATTTAGCGTCATGTCAGAATTTGGGATCATGTTGTGATACTTTAAGACTTAAAAATCAGCTATGTGTTAGTGTAAAAAAAAAAAAAGAAAAAAAAAAAGACTTGATTCTGTATCATGACATCATATCAGTTTTGCAGAGTAGCTACCTACACGTAGCGATGCTACTAGCTTAACTGTATTTTTAGCTATTTTTTGAGCTATTTTCAAAATAATGTAACTTTTCAAGTAACAAGCCATGTTTTTAGATATTATAGATATTTCCCAATCTGAACCAGTGTCAGGGTTGCCAGATCTCAGCAAAATTCCCAATTACTTAACAAAAAATATCTGATACTAGCCCAAAAATTTGGATGGAAACACATTCACTGTGGTGCGCACGCATTTCCAATTTGCAGTATCTGCAACATTTTTTTTTTTATCATCACCTGGTACAGATACTCAATAATCCTCCTTTTCCTCAATCTCTGCAATATATATCTTGCAACAGATATGGTTCTGTACATCATAGCCACTCTGGCTCCACATTCACTTCCCCTTTGTTTGTCATGCTGTTTGTTTGCGAAAAATTAATTCAGTTTAATTTGATTATTTGCTATTTGCTGCAGATTACTTTTAAACTAGCGCATAAAACCTGCCACCCGCATACTTGCCTTTTTCACCCTCAGCTTTTTTCCAAAGCTAGTTCAATTTAGAGTAGAAAACGCAACCCTGGCAACCCTGACCAAGAGTCGTGGAGTGAGCCGTGTCTGTTTTTGATGCAAGTTGTTTTATCGCTAACTAATGCTAACTGCTTCTTACTAAGAGTGGTTTAGAAATAGAAAAGAAAAATCTCCTTGTTATGGCGTACCCTGTACTAAGCGTGTACGTTTTAGCTGCATATTAAAATGAAAACATGAAAGTTAATTTTCCTCAAATTGACAAAGTAGCTTGAGTGGAATTAGACACCTTTCCTTAGTAGCTTGTTTTGTTTTGTTTTGTTTTGACAAGTTATAATTTCCAAATAAGCTCAAGAAACAGAATTATGAATTTGATAAGCTATTAATGTGAATGTATTGGTAATATTATATTTGCATAAAATGCTGTCACTCATTCATTCACCCACTTTCTCAATCACTCATTTACTCACTTTCTCACCTAATCACTCATTCGGTCATTTTCTCAATCACTCACTCACTCACTCATTCACTCCTTAACTCAATCACTCATTCACTCACTTTCTCACTCATTAATTCACCCACTTTCTCACTCCTTCACTCCTTCACTCCCTCTCTCTTAATCACTCATTCACTCACTTTCTCAATCGCTCATTCACTCACTTTCTCAATCACTTACTCACTCACTTTCTCACTCAAGCTTCACTCACTTGCTTAATCGCTCAGTCACTTTTTTTTGCTCACATTCTCACTCAGTCATTCCATAAATCCCTTACTCATTTTCTCACTCACTCAGTCAATCACTCACTTTTTCAATCAGTCACTCTGTCACTCCATCAAACATTCACACATTAAATCACTCATTCACGTCTTCACTCAATTCTTTACTCACCTTCTCAATCAACCACTCAGTCACTCCATCACGCATTCAGTCACCATGCGCTTTTGACTATGTACAGCACTTTGGTCAACATTTGTTAGAAATGTGGTTTCTAAATAAAATTTACTTTCTAATTTACTTCTTCACTCACGTTCTCATTCTGTCACTCCTTCAACCTGTCATGCTTTCAGTCACTTACTCACTCAATCAGTCCTTCACATCCATTGCTTCTTCATTCACTTTCTAAGTCACTTCATCACTCACTGTCTCACTCAGTCACTCTTTCACTCACTTTTTCACTCTGTCATTCCTTCATGTGCTTTCTCATTCACTTAAAATTCTCAGTCACTCATTATTATTCCCTCAAACACACACACACACACACACACACACAGCCTCCATGTTGACACTGTAGTTGTACTTGACCTGTGGATTAACCTTTGACTTCATCCAACTTATCTCTCCCTCTCTCTCTCTCTCTCTGTCTTCTTTTTCTGTCTCCAGAGTCCTCCGGAGTTCATTCGTGCGTCGTGATCATCCAGTTACATGCACACCACACGCACACACGCGCACACACACACACACACACACACACACACACACACACACAGACACTGCTTTATAATAGGTTGCCATAGGGGTTGATGTGTATGTAAGCTTGTGTGTGTGTGTGTTTGTGTGTAGGTGGGATATATCACTGTATCAGCAGACAATAGTAATTATAGACAACTGAGATGTTCAGCAGAACCTTTGACTCTCTGTCTCTCTCTCTCTCTTTCTCTTTCTCTTTCTCTCTCTCTCTCTCTCTATGTATGTGTGTGTGTCTCATTTCCTCAGTAAAAGCCTTTTTTTCAGACTTGCATCAATGAAGGTTTCTTTTAGCAGCTGATCAATACACTCTTCTTTCATCACAACCCCCTGTCTCTCTCTCTCTCTCTCTCTGTCTGTCTGTCTCTCTCTCTCTCTCTCTCTTTCATTCATCACTCATCACTCCATCTCAAGATATTTTTAATCTGATCTGTGTCTCTCTCCTGTGATTGGCTTATGGCATATAATAATATTGCCCTCAAGTGCCGCTAGTTGAAAAAATTGAATTTTAAGTGTGTTGTTTATGTAGTGGTATATGGCTGGTGTGTGTGTGAGAGAGAGAGAGAGAGAGAGAGAGAGAAAGAGAGTGATTACACTTTTGGCTCAAGTTCCCAAATGATCCCTGCAAGCAGTGTTAGTTTCCGTAGTGATGACGTGGTTTCCGCTGTGTGTGTGTGTGTGTGTGTGTGTGTTTTTGTGTGTTTAGTTTATTGCCAGAGAAATCTAATCCGTGTTAAAGAGATGCACAAGAATGGGAAAAATCTAACTTTTCAATCTTACACATTTTAACATGAGTATTCTTGGGAATCTGGACAAGTTTTAAAACCTTCCAGTGGTATAAATGGGAATGGGGATAGGCTTTACAGTTTTCCCACAGGAATGCTGTAGGAATGGGATGTCATGGCATATTAAAAATAAAATGAATAAATTTAAAAATATATAAAATTGTGACCATGCAAAGTGGTGAAGCAGGGTTTAATGCAGACCAGCTGGTGTTTGAAGCACATGAGATGTGGTGGTAATGGTGTTGTGGATGGTGCTGGGACCTCTGGAGTTAGGGTTGAGGTTGGGACCCATGTAGATGGAGAGAGGAACTATGGGGAGAAAGGTAATGACGGGGGTTGGGACATGCAGGAATGTGGTTGGAATAGGTTTTGGTACAAGGGAGGGATGGGGTATAGAAGAAGTTGGGGCACATGGGGATGGGGTGGAAATATGCTATGGTATTAGGGCAACAGGGGAAGGGTTGGGGTTGAACTGATGTGTTGAGGATAGGGTAGGGATTTTTGGGCACATAGCAATGGGGGTAATGACTAAAGATTATGCCTTTGGGGACAGGTAGGGGTATGGTTTTGAGGTATATGGGGATAAGGTGGAGACAGTAATGCAGCATGTGGGAAAAGGAGTGGGAATGGTGGTGGTAGGGCATATATGGATGGGGTAGTTGTCAGGGATGAGGACTGTGGATATATGGGGATAGAGTTGAGATGGGGATGTTGTGGGGATGGTGTTGGGGCACATAAGGATGGGGTAGTGGATGGGGTTATATGAAGATGGAGTGAGGATTTTGGGGCATATGGGGATGCAGTGGAGATTGTGTTAGGGCATAGGGGGATGGGTTATGGTCAGAAATGAGGACTGTGGGGATATGTAGGGGATATTGTTGGGGCACATGAGGATGGGATAGTGAGTGGTGTTTGGGTATGTGAAGATGAGGTAGGGATGGTGGTGGTACACATGGGGTGAGATCGTGTTAGGATACAGTGTTGGGGGTATAATGGGGGTAAAGTGGAGATGGAAATACAGCACATATGAATGGGGTGGTGGTAGGACTCACTGGAATAGGATTGGGTTGGTGGTAGGGCAGATGCCTAGGATGGGGATGAATTTGGTGTATATAAGAATGGAGTGGGAATGGTAGTGCAGCACATGGGAATGGGGTAGAAATAGTGTTTGGGGACATGGGGATGAAGTGTAAATTGTAATACAGCACATCAGAAATGGGTTTGGGGGTGGTGGTAGGGCCTATTGGGGTGTACAGGGACAGGGTGAGAATGGTGTTGTGGTTTTGAAGATGGTGACAACAGGGATGCGGCTTGACCTGATGTGGAATTGTTCCATATTCTACAGAGTTGTTCTTCATGTCTCTGTTTCTCCGTAGGTGAGAATGTGGAAGGATTGTCCGAGGAGGACGTCGTCCTGTTACACTCATGCCGGCAGTGGACTACAGTCACCGCCCACTCTCTTGAGGAGGGGCATTACGTCATCGGACCCAAGATTGACATCCCGCTTCAGTATCAGGGTAAGACACAAACATGGTGAGTGATCCTGGAAGGCGCTTTATGAGAAATTATCCAAATTAACCATCAGCAGGAAAGTCACTAAAATTATTAAGAGCGTAATAATTTTTGCACTATTGTAGCCTTTGTAGTAGCTAGCTAATGGCTTCCTTATCAGTTAAATAGAAGTTTGGCAATAAATAGAACCATAACATCCAGTTTTATTGCCCAACTGACCAATTGTGGTGGTTGTAATTATAGCAAGCATGGTACAACACAAAGCAACTAGTTAAAGTTATAAAAGTTACACAGCACAACAATTCATTCTTAAGTGAAAGGCTTTTTTTTTTTTTTATATCATGCACTAGTCAGGATCTTTCTTGTATTTTCTATATTAAAAAAAAACATAAAATACAAGTCTACTTATGATATACAACAGAAAAAAACAACAATAACTGTAATAGCATTGGTGTATAAATCTACCACATGGAGCCTTGATGATGTTGTACTTAGCATGATGTAAACACTTGAATCAAGAAGTGCGAAGGTCCTAGAATTGAGCCTTGAGGAACTCCACAATGGCAGTTTTTACACATGTGCGTCGTTTACTCAAAACATTGAAGACACCATGTTGCGTGACATCCAGTTATAATCTTGAATGTTGATTTATAAATAGTATGAATGAGAAGACACACATGGAGGAGAGAGGGAGAGTGTGGGAAATGGCATTGATGTGGTGAAGCTCGCTAACAGTGTATCGATTGTTCTATTAGAGCACTTAACATCACACATGTTTGCTACACTCTGTGACCTGGCCATTGTGTATGTGTGTGTGTGTGTGTGTCTCTGGTGTATTGCCTCATGGGTCCTGATTGGTCATGTTATATAATCCAAAATATTCCCCTGCTGCGGTTTCTGAAACACACACACACACACACACACACACACACAGAGTAAGAGGACAAGCAGTGAGAAGGAAAGAGAAGGAGGAAGAAGATCGCATCATCACCATGCCATTAATACAAAATCCTACGGAAGCCATTTGAGTGTGTATATATGAGTGTGTGTGTGTGTGTGTGTGATGTGTTAGTCAGTGGGGTTTCCGGCGTCAGTTATCTCATTCACAAAGTTGACTTAAGCATGACTTCATCCTGACATCATTCCCATTCCGCTGAAATTCCGCTCCGAAATACCGAACTCTAAACACTCTGAAGTTCCTCTCCTGGGAGCACCGTTACCCAATATACCCGTCTCCGGCACCATGAGGTCATGTGACCAATGAGATCACCTATAAGGGTTTCCGGCGTCAATGAGACGCCAGGATGAAGTGAGGGAGGGAGGGAGGGAGGGATGAGATCATCAGTGTCCTTCAGTCTGCCATGCTGTAGACAGATGATGATGATGATGATGATGATAGTGATGATGATGATGATGATGATGATGATGGTGATGATGATAGTAATAACATTCAAGGTGCTAGTAGATGTTGTGGTCTAACCCTGATAGTCTGAAATTTGATACTGATCAAAGAAGTGATGAAGATGATGAGGAAGCTGATGGCAGTGATGACTAGAACAGTGTTTTGATGTCATTGGTGGTTTTTGCATATCTTATATACAATATAGCTAATTGGTGCAGTTCTAACCCTAACCCTAACCTTCTAGTAAGGAATAACACACTCTGGTTTGGGCTGTTACAGGACGTTAATCAATGACGGGGTGATGTGATCAAGCAGCGTTACTGTTACCAGCCCAGAGTTGATTATTTTCCTATAACACCATGTCCCGAAGTGTTTTACTCCTCTTACGCCACAGCAATTACCCAACGTTTACAATTTTACCTCTATAGTTTTACCTGTTACACTGGAGACTCCTTCCATAAATGTTGAACAAACATCTCCTTACGGAAAAGTTATATTTATATGTTTATTATGAATGAGCTGTTACTATAGAAACAATAAGGTATTAAAAGAGCACATTAATATAAACCTGCACTGTTGTCAGAGCTGCTATCTTCTGACCAATCAGAATGCAGAATTTAGCAGCACTGTGGTATAAGATGAATGAAAGTTATAGATATTGTACTCTAGTGTATGGATAGATGGTTAGATGGTGATGATGATGATGATGATGATGATTGTAGCAAGAGTGAACAAGGGGAAGAGAGAAGGGCAAGAGGAGAGTAACCTAATCCACTCTTCCCGGGAGACGAGTGGAGGTTCCTGCTGCGTCTGCACACACACACACACAAACACACACACACATACACACAGTCCATCTGTTGTAGTCAACTAGCTAAACACTTTCACGTTACTTTCCATCTGCTCCCAGCTAACACACTAACACTCATTCGGACACGAACACTCACCCGTGTGTGTGTGTGTGTGTGTGTGTGTGTAAATGTCATCATTGCCTTCTGAAAATCTTGTTCTGGAGTCTGTGTGTGTGTGTATATGTGTGTAATAAGCTGTCCATAGAGACTGGTTCTCAAATAGAGACACTGAGACATTGAGATTGTGAAGGAAACAGAGCGAGACAGCCAGAAGAAAAAGAAGAAAGAAGAGATTACAAACAGGCTCCTGAACATTGTTCCTGCTGAACACACACACACACACACACATACGTAGGAAGCTAGAGAGATGTTCAAACTATTCCTGTAGTATAATTCTTTCTTTGCTCACATATTTAAGTAGTATTAAGTTTTAAGTAGTATTAGTAGGAAGTAGTATTTTTGTCTATTTGAGTAAAATACTGACATGCTGAGGAGGATGATGAGGATATTATCCTGGAATGAAGGTACAGAATCACTTCTTCTTAACCAGGTATTTTTTAAACTATAGTTAGCTAAGCCAGACTTAAAAGAGAAAAACAGCTCCAACCAAGTAATAGGAAATGAAAATATATGTTTGTGGATTTCAATGGCTAAACAATATCTCAGTCAGACTCTAGTACCTCCAAGCCACTGCAGAGCTAACATTACAAACAACAGCATTTAGCATTTGTGTAATGTGTAATCAGGATATTGGGTGTAATGCCGAGTACATACCACATGACGTTCGAAATCTCAGAATTGCTGACCTACTCACACTACACAATTTAGTTGTTTGGTGGACGTAATGGTGTGTATGCTACATAATCGCTCACAGACAAAGCTCCTACACTATGTGATCTTTCACCTGGAGAGATCTCTGCCGAAGCACACCAGATCCCCAATTCCTGCTTTCTCATGAAAATAAACGTCTTATCATGTGGAAACATAAAAAAAGGTAAATAAGAGAAAATGTGGAGGAAGGACTGGTTGTACAGATACGATGTCTGTTCTGCAAAGAGAACTGGCGCTATAGTGCAAAATCGCAGCTACTTTTATACTGTACACTGCCAGGAATTGTGTTCTGCCAGTGTTTGTTTTATTTTTACCGTTCTGAAACAACCATTTGGGTTTTTACGTGACAAATAACGTCTAATAAAAGCAATATCCTTGCTCTCTCGCACAAATAGATAGATGATAAACTGGATTCAGGGATCTGCTGTGCGGGACAGCAGATGAAATTGATTTCATAAAGTGGTTTGCACTAAAATCAAACTTGCTTGAAATTATTGGAAACAACCAGGAAGCATCCAAACACGGGTGAGGCAACAACAGCTGGAAGAATATCAACCAAAACATTAAGCAATCTATGAACAAAGTAACACAAAGAGTTAAGGCAGAGATGCTCTGTATGTGCACACAGTTACACCAGGAATACCTGGGACTACTAAAAGTGGAAAAGTGGAAGTGAAGTGTGGCCAAGTCTGGTGACCCATACTCAGAATTTGTGCCCTGCATTTAACCCATCCAAGTGCACACACACACACACACACCTCAGGGTCTCACCTCAGTCGTGGTACTGAGGGTGGAGGAGAGCACTGGTCATTCACTCCCCCCACCTACAATCCCTGCTCTACCTGAGACTCGAACCCACGACCTTCAGGTTCACCTTCGGGTTACAATTTACTGAATTAAAATATGATTTAAAAGTTTTTGAAATCCTGCAGAGCCACTTGTGTTTCTTGAGTCAGTTCTCCTAACACGTTCCTCTAAAGAGCATTATTTTGGAAGTAGATGTGATATTGTGATGTCGAGTAAATTTGTTGGCGTTGGAGTGCATGAGACTTTACTACAACGTTTATGCAGTCTGTCTGGATTTTCCTAAAGTTTACTGCAGTCATGTACAAACTTTTTAAAGCCGTGTGTGTAGAGAACGTCGGATTGTTTAAACTTTGAGAATGGTTCAGCAGAACAGAGTGACTGCAGGAATCTCCACCAGCAGAGACAGCCCAGTGTGTGTGTGTGTGTGTGTGTGTGTGTGTGTGTGTGTGTGTGTGTGTGTGTTGGCAGGGACAAAGCAGTGTTGCTAGGAGACAAATACACCCCGGGCCCCTGGTTTAAGAGAAGCTCTGTGTGTGTGTGTGTGTGTGTGTGTGTGTGTGTGTGTGTGTGCGTGTGTGAGACAGAGTGAATATGAGAGGTTTCTATAGAGCTCAGGAAGAATGAAGTTATCTCCCCCTCTCCGTCTCTCACTTTTTCATGCAGTTTTTTGTTTCAACAGGGTATAGAGCTACTCTTTATTTTCTATCTATCTATCTATCTATCTATCTATCTATCTGTCTGTCTGTCTGTCTGTCTGTCTGTCTGTCTCTTTGTCTATCTATCTATCTATCTATCTATCTATCTATTATCTCTTTGTTTGGCTGTCTGTCTATCTATCTATCTATCTATCTATCTATCTATCTATCTATCTATCTATCTATCTATCTATCTATCTGTCTGTCTGTCTGTCTGTCTATCTATCTATCTATCTATCTATCTATCTATCTATCTATCTATCTATCTATCTATCTGTCTGTCTGTCTGTTTGTCTCTTTGTCTATCTATCTATCTATCTATCTATCTATCTATCTATCTATCTATCTATCTATCTATCTCTTTGTTTGGCTGTCTGTCTATCTATCTATCTATCTATCTAGCTATCTAGCTTTATTTATGTAGTACACTAAAAGACAAGTTTGGTTCAAAGTGCTGCCGAGTAAAGTCGGGTAATATTGTATTCTGGAAACTTTCTCACATAAAATTATTTAATGTGGACTTAATATAAGTAGACCTCGGTGTATATACAGTACGATTACAAATTTTCTATATAGCTGTATTTTTACTAGTACATCAGTTTACTTGGTGTCCAGTGTACTTCTTTTCGAGGATGCTAAACTGTAAGTGTAACTGCCTCCAGCCTTTCTTTTCTCACATCTCATTCTCCGTCTCTCTGTAGGGAAGTTTAAGTTGCTGGATCAGGACCGGGATGTCCGGGAGCCGGTTCAGTACTTTGCGAGCGTGGAGGAAATCGCCGGAACTTTCCCCGATCGAGTGTTCGTCATGGAGCCGATCACGTTCAGCATGAAGGTCAGCGACCGATTAACAGCTACGTGTGAGAGAGTGAACTCCACAAATCCACAAATAAACTACCCTCTGTTATGGAATTGACTACGTTAAAGAGTGTTTTATTAGTAACTTATCAGCATATCTGTGGGAAATGTTGATATTCTTGTTGTTGTTTTTTTCTCATTTCTGACATGCCTAAAATAATTACTACAGTAAAGTTTTGCATTTGGCACATATGACTGATATCTCATGAAACATTTACTCATCATTTAACTTGTTGAGGTTAAATATATTTAGCTAAACTATAATCTAAGATCGAAAATACCTTTCTGCTAATCAGAAATTATAGCTAAAATAAATCTAACTAAATCTGTTCAGTTTTTGTTATATAAAATTGCTGTAGTTTTTTTTGTCAGGTAAATCTAGACTAGAATGAACACAAAACTAAGATAGAACTAGACGAAAACTTTCCAAATTACTAAAATATGACTAAAGCTATTAGTCGTAAAAATGAACAGTGCAAAAATGAGAAATAATAGCTAATAAAAATGTTGTCTAGCTAGAAGTAGCACATTTGTTGACCTCCCTTCAAAGTCACAAAAATGGAATTTTATCAAGTATATTCAGAACAAATAAGTTTACTATTTCTAATGTCGGAGCTGCTGCGTGTTTGATTAAGAAAGATTTAAAACATGGGATATTCATGCATTTGCGTTTCTGTAAATAGAAACAATTCACTAAAAAGTTTAGTTTTTTTCATCAAAAAAAGGATATAATTGATGCTAAATACAAATTAGCTGTAAAAAAACAAACAAACAGAAAAACACTGCAAGCCGTTTTTCTCCAACGATCAGATGAGAAGCAGAGCTTGACTAGACTACAAATATATATTGTGACAAAAATTAACCCCCAAAAAATTGTCGCATGTGTTTCTTTTGTAGTTAAAATGTTACAACACACAGTATAAAAACTTATTTTTTTCAAGTTGATGCATTTTTTTTTTTAGTTTGGTACAAGGTTCATTTTTTGTGTAGAATGATTATAATTTCTACGCCACAACTGATAACCTAGCTAGCTAATAGCTTCGCTAGCTATGCTACTTTTCCCTACTGTCTACTACGCTGTCTACTTTTATACGGCGTCAACTTTCACTCCATCGTGTCATGGGGCAGCGCCAACGGCCAAAGCCGTCGTCAGGTTGTTAAGTTGGTAGCTAACGTGTGCTTGGCGTTCATATTCATGTTACCTGGTTGCCTAGCAACAGTGTTCTCGTAACTATACAAATCCTATTGCCCATGTTTGATGGAGTGTGAGAGACAGACAGAGCCTCACAATGACTTATAAAATAACTCATGATGACATAGAGAAGACTGTGTGTGTGTGTGTGTGTGTGTGTGTGTGTGTGTGCGCGCACGTGTGTGTGTGCCTTTAAAAAAGAAAGAGTCTACATTCCAAAACCTAGCACCCTCAAGGGGGTGATATTTCTCCCTCTCTCACACACACACACACACACACACACACACACACAAACACACTGTATCACTGTGTGTGTGTGTGTGTGTGTGTGTGTGTGTGTGTGTGTGTCAGGTCATGTTTGTCCTCTTTCCTCTAGTTCAGTCTGGCAGTTTCTCACAGCCTCCTGCACTCCACACTTGATGAATGGGGTTGAGTTTCTTTAAACTCTCCACATGCAGACACATTTCAACCAGCCGTTATTTATAACGACTGTAATTGTGTATGTGTGTGTGTGTGTGTGTGTGTGTGTGTGTGTTCTGCCTTCCCAGGCCCGTCTCCGTGTCTGTGGAATAATGGCCTTGCTGGCCCATGTACTGCATTTTCTGTTTACCAGCAATCTAAACTTTATGACCTATAATTAGGTTTTAGATGTATTTTAATTGAGTGTGGCTAAATATACTGCCGAGTCATATCTCCGTTAAGTGCCATGATTAGCCTGGGCACAAAGATTAGTTACTGCTGAAGAGGAAAAGACCATTTTTAAGGCAGAAGTTCATCCAAAAATGAAATGTCGATCAGCCAAGACAGCCATGACTGTTAGATTCTTCAGTTTTGCACTTAGCCTCTAGTTTAGCATCATCTAAATCATCACACGCTTTGCGGATTTGTTGTGTTATTTAACCCAAAAATACAAAAGGATAACAGAACAGTCATAACTCCATGTAGAAACCGTATCATTTTTTTTTTTTTTTCTCGACACACACTTTGGTGTCAGTCTCAGGTAGGGGGCGTGGCTTAAAGTTTAAAAGCCTAAATGTACGCTTGAGGCTTGGATGATAAAATAGTTCACATTGAATTTGTATGTATTTAGCGTTATTCTGCTATTTAATGCAGACTTTTGAGGCGAGTGTGTGATTAGAACTATTCCAAAAAAAAAAAAGAATTAATGTTGATGCAGAATTGAGTAGGAATGTGTGTACTTTTGATAGATCGATTAATCCAGTGATGATCCAGTCAGCTATGTGTGTAATCACCTGCTAAACAGCTCATTACATCTAAATCACATCGTTTCATATCATCAAGTGCTAATAAATGTGTTTAATTTGACTGTAAGTATTATTGTGTAGTATTCCAGTTACACAGCTCACTAGATACAAATTCAGTTATATCTTTATTTCTTTATCTTGCTCTGTATCGTTTTTTTAATCAATGATCTCTCTCTCTCTCTCTCTCACTCTGTAGGTGGTGTCGGGTGAGTTCAGTGAGGACAGCGAGGTGTATAACTTTTCCCTGCAGGCGGGAGATGAGCTGACTCCGATGGGCCGGGCTGAGCTGCTCTGTGTCCAATCTGCTCGTGAGAAATCACGCCTGGCCGCGTTGTTGCGACGGCTGGGCAGAGTGGGCGGGGCCTCAGGACGTCCCGTCCGCACCAAGCTGCCCTGTCTGATCTGCCTGAACCAGCGGACGCGGGAGAGCGTGCGGCTGCCCCTGCAGTGCCGGGGCCGTTTCTGCACGCGCTCACCGCTGGAGCTGCGCATGCAGGCAGGCGAGCACACACTTCGCACCATCATCGAACGTGTGCGGCTGCCTGTCAATGTGGCTGTACCACCACATCCACCACCTCCACCTCGCAGCCGCTATGACCAGCACACCATCCGCCAGGGCCAGCGCTACAAGCTGCTCGCCATCGTCAGCCGGACCGTGGTGCTGTGCTGTGTCCTGCGCAAACAGGAAGTGACGCCCTCTCACTTCCTGTTGCTTAACGACATGCCGCGCTTCACGCTGCCTGATGGCTTGCTGCGTGACGATCCTGTCTACCAGCGGGCGGTGCTGCTGAGCGCGCTCCGTTGCCAGGAGACCTTTGACCCGGATGATTATTCCCGAGCTGTACGGGAGGTGAAGGTGGACCTGACTGAGGAGTGTGTGAGCCCGCGCAGGATACGAGTGTATCCTGTATTCTCGCCGCAGAGACTCTCACTGTGCGTGTATGGGGGCGGAGCCATCACACCGACACCCACACCAGGCTGCAGGGACTCGCTGGGAGACACACAAACTCCCCCTGGAGGTGAGGGAGAGAGAGAGGAGGTGGGTGAAGGGGAAGAGCGAGAGTACGTCACCCCTGATTGGCCCACAGAGACACAGGAAATTCCTTACGAAGAGCTTTGGACCAATCAGAGTGGAGGAAGCTATGCAGAGGTTCCTGAAAGCACAGTGAAGGCTGAGCACAACCTCATATCCTTCCATTCCACCTCCTCATTGGATGGTACAGTAGGCTCCACCCACGTTGCTATGGTGCAGATGGAAGCAGGACGAGTACCGACTCCACCCCCTGTTCCGCCCAAATCAGAAGCTGTGAGTAGATTCATCGTTCTCTTTCTCTTTGAGGCGTGGACTCTGGGGAGTCAGTCACATTAAAGGAGACATTTCTTCTGTCTGTCAGTCCCAGTCTAGGAGGCGTGGCCTATGTGCGACTCCTTAAAACACTCCTTTCTTCAAAATCATATACTACTGAATGACACAGCCCTAAATCGCATTATTTTTAAAATGTTGGCTGCGTTAAATGTGTGTCATACCACTGATAGTCTTGTAACGACGTTCTTACCCGATCCTTACCGGTTTCTTATGTAAATCTTTGAATCATACCACCAGAAAGGTCTGTGTAACCGATTTCCATTTGTTACATTACAGCAATTAACATTATGTGATGATTTAAAGCCGCGGTGCCACTCGTCATCCGCGGTACCGATGATGGAGTCGCTCAGTAAGGAAGATTCGGGGGTTTATTCATTAATCAATAGCTCTCCTTATACAAGATGCAAGATGTGTTTATGACTGTGCCGCCTCTCTCTCCTTCCTATACCTTTATGTCCTTTTCTCATCCTCTTTCTCTCTCTCTGTCTCCGTCTGATCTTTTATCTAAAGAGTCATTATGGATACCGGCAGATCACTTGAATACAGGTCAAGACCCCTGGGACACACACACACACACACACACACACACACACATGCACACTGGGTCATGTATGTTCTGCTACAGTACTTCAAGATCTCTAAAGAGTCGTAAAGCTGCGCAGTTCTGGACTAAATAATTGATACAGCTTTTACAGGCCTAGTAATGGCCACACATTTACGGGAAGAGAGCATGAACACACAAACACACACACACACACAAATAAACATCGCTATTGAAACTTTACTGTATCATCAGCTCTATAGAAGCGATTACAGCTCTGACAACTGGAATTATGGCCTTTCTGTGCCCTGTCTTGCTTTCTCTCTCTCTCTCTCTCTCTCTGTCTCATTTTCTCTATCTCTCGCTCTACTTCTTTCTCTTCTCCCACTTGCTCCCTTGCTCCCACGCACATTTTCTGCTCTGGCCCTGTAATTTAGTTAACCAAAACACACACATGCATGCACACACACACACACACACACACACACAAAATCCCTGGTGGATCTGGACAGGAAGGCAGCTTTCTCAGAAGGCTGAGGAGGAAATGCAGACAGATATTATTTAGATTAACAGACGTCACAGGACACAGGACTGATCCATGTGAGCCAAACCTCACAACACACACACACACATACACAGGTGCTGGCACATTACATGTGTTTGCTATTGTTTGTGCTATTGGAAAAAGGAAATCACACAGGCTCATGTGTTATGAGGTGTTTAATACCAGGTACTGTAGAACCAGACTGTAGGAAAGAAGTGATCCAACCTGGGAGACACCTTTCCCTGCACTGAGAGTATATCAGCATCATCTGTAAATAACCATCTGTTATTCATTTCTTTAGTGAGTCATGAAAATGAGTTACCAAGAGGATGAGACAGCAATGCCACACACACACACACACACACACACGCACCACTTTGTCTGACTGTGTAAAGGTTACGTTCAAGAAGTGACATTTACTCACAAGCTTGAACTATTTGTACATTATTGAATCACATTGTATAAAATTGAACTAAATCGTGTTCTGTTAAATATCAAGAACAAGATACTCATTGTATCGTCCCAAAAAGAGAGAAAAAAGGACAGGGGTGACTTTGAACAGTTCAGTTGAATACAGCTCATTGAAAGTACAAGTTGACAAATGTCCTTGAACTCACTTAGCAAACTAATCTCCCCTTTTCCTGCTAGGTGAAGGAGGAGTGTCGGTTTTTGAATGCTCCTCCGGTTCCACCCCGCTGTGCTAATGTTGGAGGCCCCACCCCCAGTCCTCCAGTTCCACCCCGTTTCCCTAAAGCTTCAGCTACAAGCACACGCAGTCCAAATGTGTCGTTTTACTCCTCAGGCCTGCAGGAGAGGTAAATATTCACATACACAATAATAAATGGTGCATACAGTCATGCAGTATGTTTTGTATACATATACTGGTTTTAAGGGGGGGGGGGGGGGGGGTGACACTGTGTTGTGACAGATCTTTGAACAAAATCTGAAAAGATTTCTTCCCCCATCCTGTGTTTCTTCCACCCATGAACACCTGAATCCTGCCTGGTTTCATACCCCATCTCATCCTCTAGTCCAAATCTCCAAATCATCCTGTAGTACAACTCCAAGCTCAACCCCTAGGTTATCCCCTAGCATACTCCCTAGTCCTACTTCAGCTCATCCCCAAGCTGATCCTCTAGTCTATCCCCATCTCATCCTTTAGTCCATCTCTCAGCTGATCCCTTTGTCCATCTCCCAGCTCATCCTCTAGTTCATCCCCCAGCTCATCCTGTAGCCCATCCCTCAGCTCAACCCCTAGCCCATACCCCAGCTTAACCCCTAGTCCATCCCCTATCTCATCCCCTAGATCATCCCCCAGCACATCTCCAGTTCAACCCCCATCTCATCCTCTAATCCATCCCCAAGCTCAACCTTTTGTTCACCCCCAGCTCATACTCTAATCCATCTCCCAGCTCTTCCCCCAGACCATCCTCCAGCTCATTATCTATTCCTTACACTATCCAATCTCCTAGTCTATCTTCTATCCTGTCATATAATCCATCCCCTAGTCCACCCTCTAGACCTTCTCCTGGTCCATTCCCTGGCAAATTCCCTGGTCTGTCCCTTAGTCTGTCCTCTAGTCTACTGGTCCATCCCAAAGTTTAGCCACCGGTCTATCCCATCATTCATCACCTAAAAGATATATCATCAAAGTTACACACAAACCATTCATATAGTACAGTGTTTAATTTTCTATCTCTCTCTCCCCCAGCTCTGCTCCTCGTAGTGGCAGCAGTTCTCCCTCTCCAGACTCCTACTCTCTCTACTGTTACCCCTGCACATGGGCTGACTGTGTGACCTCTGACTCCACTGCATCACCCGACCCTAACCAGCCCGCGCAGGCCTGCTGGTCACACCCCCGAAGTGGCGGAGTTTTTACTTCCAACATTCTAAACACACCACTCCTTAGCACAGACTCTGCCCACAAAAACTACTCCACTTGTCCCCGACCACGGCCAGCTGCGCAGAACCGCTTTGCCCCATTTGGTGCCCTGAACCCTTTTGCCAATCCAGGACACGCCTCTTCTGATTGGCTTGCCACAGGCCGGAAATCCCCCAATCTGATGCCTGACCTCACTAGTGCCACCCCTCAGGAGTCTCAAGCCAATCAGGAAACAAGTCCGGTTCCTCCACCCAGACCATTAAAAAGCTTAGAGGAGGAAACATCTGTGTCTTCCATGGTGAGGGGTGCAGAAGGTGGAGCCGGGTTATCATGGCGACCCCCAGCGGACCTGTGCTGGCTCTCAGTGGAGGAGGTGTCATCCTGCCTACGTTTCATCGGGCTGTCGGACGATGTGATTGGCCTGTTCAGCCGAGAGAGGATTGACGGGTCAATATTCACCCAGCTCACGGAAGAAATCCTGTCTGAAGACTTCAGCCTTACCAAACTGCAGGTCAAAAAGATCATGCAGTTCATCAAGGGCTGGAGACCCAAGATATGAGCCTTTACATGCACACACACACACACCCACACACACACACACATACCCACACATACTGTGAACAGTGAACCCATATGCATGATGGTAAATAAAAAAAATATAGGTGCGTTTCCACAGAGGTTCCTGAAACTTTTGAGGAGTTAATGAGTTACTGAACAGTTCCTAGATGAGGAAAGGTTAATTGTGGTAGAAACCTGCTTAAAATCCAGAGTCCTTGAGAGTCCTTGAGATTAAAAATCCTGTGTTCCTGAATAGGTTTGTGAAGGGAAAACATGCCTAAAGTTCTTGAGTACCTAAAAAGTTTCTAAAACTAAGGTACCTCTCTATGGAAACATGGAGAACATCGAAAAGGTTCCTCAGGTTCTTGGAAACACACCTAATTTCAGACAATAGTGGTCTGTGGGACAAGTTCCTGAGTTCCGGCGAAGGTTCCTCTGGGGGAAACGTGCCTAATGTGAGGCAGTAGTAGCAGACTACTACTCCTACTACAGTAACTGTATGTGTGTGTGTGTGTTGAAGTGAAGAGATGCACGTGTGTTCATGTCACACTCGTGCTGATTTATTTTGTGGGGTTGGATTGCTTAAAGCTCAGCTGCTGAACAGCATCAAACTACTGAACAGTATCAGTGTGTGTGTGTGAGTCAGAGTAAGTATAAACCTCTGTGTGTGCGCGTGTGTGTGTGTGTGTGTGCGCGCGTGTGTGGTACATGAGTGTTTTGTTTCAAAAGGAAAGATTTTATATATTTAAATGCCACTCAGTCAGTACTTAGCTTCTTTAGGGATCGTCTCTAAACTCCACTCCTGCAAAGACGTTGTTTCTGGGGACCGTCTCAAAACTACACCTCTTTCAAAAAAAAAACAAAAAACAAATGATCCAATAGGGACTAATGTTGAACACTACTTGAGATTGTCTGGTTTATAATTTGTTAGTGATTATTTTTCTTTATATTGTCGGTCACAGAGGTGATAACACCACACTGCTCAGACTGAGGTGCCTTTAGAGGAACGATAATGGAACAAAGGATAATTCTGCTATATTTTAAGGAATCTTTTTTCTTTTTTTTTTTTCTTTTTTTTTTTTTAACCTGAAATGTGACAACTCTGTATGTCTTTCCACTGTCTTTGATGCATCTGTGTCTTGATTCTGTTGCTCTTGTGTGTGTAGACTGTAGGTACGTTGGTGTATGATGGGTTGATGATCGTCACTGCCTCACTGAACAGGAAGTGAGGATCCATAGCAGCCCTGAGTATTGAATCTGAGTTTACTAACACACACATGTTGCTGTTTTAGTGGAGTTACTGCTGCATCACAAACTGACCTCGACTTCTACTGATTAATGATTGATTATTGATTAAAGTCACCCAAGTCATAGAACACCATGTCACCGCTGTGATTTATTCTTAAAGATAAGGTAATTATTACTGTCTTTTACACTCGTGAGGACGTTCCACTGACATTATGCAGATAATTTACGCTACGCTACACCTAAATCTAACCCTAACCTTAACCTCAGTATCCAAAAGGAAACATTTTGTGAGCCAAACATCCCCTCAAGGTCGAAAATTTCAGATATTTCTATCCTCGTGAGGACATTTGGTCCCCACCAAGATATAAATCCATACACAAAGAGACACAAACAGAAAATCATAGCCTTACGGCTTGCTAAGCTTTAGATAAAGGTGAAAAAAAAGAAGTGTGTGAAGTCAAGCACACATACGTACACACTGTAATTAGGTGACTAGTAATTAAACGCTTACTAAACACCGCTTTTTGTGTTTGAAAGTGATGTGTGTGTGTGTGTGAGTGAAGAGTAGCTGTGTAATAAGAGGGTTTCAGCAGCGAATGTTGCAGAGTGTATGTTTTGCAGCTAAACACACTCATACTTCTGGATTAGTTAAAGAAACGAAGGTGGACGGACGTCTTATAACACCACAGTCGTTACATAATCTCTACAAAATGGTGTAATGTTTCTGATATTAGTGTGTGTGTGTGTGTGTATTCCCTTTTGCTCCCACAGAAAAGTAAAATCCACTTTGGGTTTATTTGCAGGAAAATTTATCTGGAAAATAAACACGGCCTGGGAAAATACTGATGGATCCAATATTAGCTCAAACAATATAGAAAACTGACAACAAAAACTGAAAACAAACTAAATTATTTAGTTGTGCATAATCAGAAATGCAAACAAAATCATTCCAGAGTGAAAACATTGTTTTAAAAATGTTTAATAATGTTTAACAATAAAAAAAAAAAAAAACCTAAACCCTTTCCCAATATGCTTAATTTCCTGTCCAGAATTCGTCACTTCCTGCCTGGGCTACAGGATAACATGATGCTAACATTGGATGACGTTGGACGGTTGTGCTACAAATTTTATATTGTGTTAATCCAGTCACAATCAAGTAGTGAAATTAGACCTGGCAAACACATTTTCTTTCTATTTTAGTCCCTCCTGCTAGCTCGTCTTCTGTTAGCTAGAAAATTCTAGCTAATGGGAGTGTAGTTAATATTTTCAAGAAAAAAAATAATAAAATACTGACTCCATATCTTACCTTTTTTACCAATAAACATTGCATCCCGTGACTAATTTCTGCAGCATCGTTGCATGATTTAAAGCAGCTAGCCAGCTAGTTTCAGGTTAATCTAGCTAGTTAACTTAGTTCCAAGTTAGCTGCTAGCTATAAATCATGACTTCGCTTGTACATTCACGCCTCCCTTTTTCTGGCGAACTAACTATGACTCCAGCAAACCACTCCCACGAATTAGGACACGCCCACTTTTGTTGTCAAAACAAATGAGAGATAAATTAACAGTAAACACTTGAGAAAGGCCTGATTTTCCCCATCTAAGGCTCCTGCATACAAATGCTAAGTCAAAGAAAACAATGATTTTTAATCCGAGAAATAAAAACAAAAAAACAAAGATTTCCTAACAAAAAAAAGGTTTAGCAAGAAGTGAGCAACTTTAAATACACTACCAGCCCCAATTCCAGAGTGTAAGATGCATTTTTGCAGGTACAGATATGCTACAAATTTGTGTTTTGCATAATTTTTAGATCACACGAACATTAAAAATGATTTTATGAATCATGTAGTGAATTGACAGTTCGATAATTCTCATGTATGAAAAACAAAACGAAACATCGCCATGTGCAAGTGGAGGCAGGAAGCAACGACTACGTACGCTAGTCTCAGCAGAACTGAAACGGAACTAAAAGTTAAAATGCTCATTATGCAGCAGTTCGTGTGACCGACAAAACGTCTGGTTCGTTAAGGCAATTCATGCGAAGTAGTTATGCACTCCAGATTATATGCTACAGTATGAATGGACGTGACGCAGGCACAGGTATAAAGCTCCTCCTCAGGACGAAGCTCGAGGCTGAAAGGCTGCAAGGCCGTTACACGGGTTATAACCTTTGAGCTCCGAGGTTCACTTGTGGAACTTCTTGCTGGGCTCCTTGGCGTGATCGAGGAGGAGCTGGCAGGGCGTGAACTGGTTTCCGTACGCCTCTTCGTAACGTCTCATCTTCTGAACAAGTTTATCAGCTCCGAACGAGTCCACAAAGCGGAAGGGACCTGGAGAACACATGCACAGTATGTGTGTGTGTGTGTGTGTGTGTGTGTGTGTATATATATATATATATATATATAGCTAATTACAAATCCTTACAAAGCAAACTATTTTCTACATGGCCCAGAGTTAGCATTAATTCAGTATGGATATAAGGTATATACTCTGTGTGTGTGTGTGTGTGTGTGTGTTTACCTCCTAGACAGGGAGGGAAGCCCAGTCCGAACACAGCTCCGATGTCTCCCTGTACCGGATCGGGCAGAATTCCCTCCTGCAGACACAGGACAGCCTCGTTCACGAATCGGGACAGGAGCCGATACTGTACGTCCTCATCACCAGACCTACACACACACGCGCACACACACGTGCGCGCACACAAAGAGAGCATTGTTCTGTGAGTATTAGGCTCGAACCGTAACATGATTTCAGAAAAACAAATTATCATTTGTGGAATCAGGGCAATAAATGATAATTATGGAAACCTAATTACAACATGCCATGGCACAACATCAAGCCAAGAAGGTTCTGGAAAGTCAAAGACCAGTCTTCAGTAACGTGCGAGTGAAATGAATGTAATAAATTTACTTATACCACAGTGCTGTTGCATTGTGGATTCTGATTGGTCAGGAGGGGATGATTTAATTTTCTATAACAGCAGCTCCGACAGTAGTGCAGCTGCAAATCACAGGTTCCTATTAATGCGCTCGTTCTAATATGTTAATAGTTTCAATAGTAACAACGCTATATTTCCTGTTTCACAATGTCCATGACATGACATGTAACTATAAACGGACACAAAGTATGTCCTTTATTAATAAGCTAATAATTGTGATTGTAAAACACTTAAACACTTGAGGACATGCTGGTATTGAAAAATAATCAACTTCTGAGCGGCAACAGTAACTCTGCTTCATCACACCACCTCGCTGTTGATTATTTTCCTCTAACAGCATGACACAGTGTGTTTTATTCCTTACATATAATACTGAGATATGTCACGGCAACAATTATTTCAAATACCTGCTTCCCATACTATACCGAGGTGTGTGTTGAGGTGTGTGTGTGTGTGTGTGTGTGTGCAGCTCTTACACAGCAGGGGGCGCCACCAGTTTAAACTTCTGCAGAATCTCCTCAGTTCCTGAGTTCAGCTGCTTATCCTTCGATTTGGCTCCGTACACATAACAGCCCTTACCCGACTTACGACCTGGACACACACACACACACGCACACACACACATTATTAAACCAGATTTTCTATTATTAGTTCAGTTCTTGTTGTTCTGCGATGCTCTCTTACCCTTGAAGCCATTCTGCACCATGCTCTTCAGCACCTCCACGTTCCCGCCCCCGAACCGCGAACCGAACGCCTTCCCAAGATCCTCTGCCACGTGAGCTGCCACGTCGACCCCGACCTCGTCCAACAGGGTTGCCACGCCGACGGGAAATCCAAAACCTGTCGTCAAGGTATCGAGCTTCTTAGGCCCCACCCCTTCCTGCGGCACAACCGGTGGTTTAATTGGTTCACAGTGTAAGGTTCTGGACGATGATATTAATTCCGTTTATTCATTCATTCATTCACTTAGGAAATAATCTCACGGAGACTGACGCTAACAAACCTGCAGCACTCTCATCGCCTCTGCGAGGGTCGGAGCCAGGCAGCGAGTTGTGTAGAATCCCGGCCCATCCTGGAGAGAGAGAGAGAGAGAGAGAGAGAGGGAGAGAGATAGAGAGAGAGAAGCATTCTTTACATACACTCACAAAAATGTAGCTTTAGACTGTACGCTGTGTTTTAGGAAGTTCATCCACGTGATGACGTAGTGAATCACACACACACACCTACACAAACACACACACACACACACACACTCACCCCCACAACGATGATGACTTTGCCCTGCTTGAGGCCGAGAGCTACAGCCAACGCTGTCGTGTCTTTAGAAGTTTTATCAGTGGTGATGATCTCCAACAACTGCATCTTATCAACTGGAGAGAAATAGTGCATCCCAATCACCTACAACACACACACACACACACACACAGCCAGAGATTCAGCAATAGACCTGCATGCCTATGACATAAAATAAAACTTGAAATGTAAGTTTGAATTATAGTTTAAATAAAATTCTCGTCCTTATAAGCATTTCTATAAATACACCAAGAAAGAAAAACTTGCACAGATTTAAGTTTTAATTAAATAATTCTAATAAATTATTTCACGACAAAAAAAAAAAAAATCAACCTCGTCTAACCAATCACTGGGGTATAAAATTTTAAATAGATGTAGAATTTTTTTAAAAAAAAAGTATTTTATACTAATAATACACTTAGTCATTTGTAAGGAATGTAAAACCCCACAAAATTCACATTATTTCACTATTTTTACTTTTATATTAATTTAATACGATTTTCCTTCTTGTACTTTTATTACAGATTTTATATATTTTAGATTATTATTTCATGGCTGTTAATTATTGCATGATTATTATCTGCCTATTTTATTATTTTAAGTTGGAATGCTGTATTTTTGGTTTATTATTATTTATTATTAATTGTTTTTTTTTTTACTTTACACTCACCTTCTCAGGTCTGGTGCTGACGGCGGCGATGTCTCTGATGGGCAGCGCTGATGTGTTGGAGGCAAAGATGCAGTGCGGAGGGGTCACCTGCACACACACACACACACACACACACACACACACACACACACACACAGCATCTATTATTCCTATCTGTATCACTGTTTGCCAGAAAGAATTAAATCCTGCTTAACCCAATTAACAAGAAGAAAACAGCGTGTGTGTATTAGCAGTGTGTGTGTGTGTGTGTAAACAGTGTGTGTTTAGAAACACTTACTGCTTCCACCTCCTTCAGCACTCTGTGTTTGATGGCCAGATCCTCGAACACGGCCTCGATCACCATGTCAGCCTTGTTAAAGCCGCTGTAGTCCAGCTGCACAGTCAGCGCCGACAGAGTCGCATCTCTCTCAAACGACGTTATGCTCTTCTTCTTCACTTTATCATTCAGTCTGAGAGAGAGAGAGAGACTCAATTCAGGTAAAACTGCGGTGAGAGAATTTAGATACTGGAACATGTTCACAGACATTCCTCAAGTGTTAGATAGTCCTTGCTGCAGAACCAAAAGTCCAGGGGGTGGAGTCAGACCTGATCAAGCTCCTCCTCCTACCTGAGTGGACTTCAACCAAAGGTCCAGGAGGTGGAGCTGAACCTGATGCAATGTCTCCTATACACACTTATAAACCTGATAAAACACAATGAAGTTGTCTCCACCCCCTAAACTTTTGGTTTGACTCCACCCAGGTAGGAGGAGCTGGATCAGGTCTGACTCCACCACCTGAACTTTCGGTTCATCTCTGCCCAGGTAGGAGGAGCTAGATTAGATCTGACTCCTCCCCCTGGACTTTTTATTTGATTCTGCCCAGGTAGGAGGAGCTAGATTAGATCTGACTCCTCCCCCTGGACTTTTTATTTGATTCTGCCCGAGTAGGAGGAGCTAGATTAGATCTGACTCCTCCCCCTGAACGTTTGGTTCTACAGCAAGTGGTACTTATCAATATTAAATTTTCATATCACTACACTTGCCTAACCCTTTTTTTTTAATCATAGCTTATTAGATCACGATATTCTTTGAAAACGTTACCCGAGCAGTATTTTCTAGTTTTAAAAAGATATAATAGTAAGGAAGATAAAAAGATAATAAACGTAAGGAAGATGGTGTATTAGGGAGAAAAAAAAACACTTTCATTTACACAAAAATGACATTTTGGAATTTTTCACAATAATAATATTGACTTTCTGATTATCACCATGTAACTAGAGTTATTTTTGTTGCTTAAGAGAGAATTATACATAGCTATCACGTCTGAGTGTGGAATCTGAGTCACAAGTAACAAAAATATAGAAAAAAAAAAAATAGAGGTAATGGAGATAGTAAAAGTGAGTCACCATGTTATTACAGCTCTCTTTGTCATACAGTATAGTATACAGTACACACACACACACACACACACAGAGAGCTGTCTCCCTCTGGTGGATGAAAGCACACACTGCAGGTTGTGTTTAATATGAGACAGTGTGTCATGTCCTCACCCCTTGTAGACCTGCTGTTGTCCTCTGGCCAGTCCCTCCAGCGTCGTGTCCTTCAGGAGGGTGGACACGCCTTTATCCACAGTTACCTGGGCGATACCTGCACCCATAAGCCCCGCCCCAAGGATCGCCAAGGTCCTTATCAATCACAAACACACATACATTTTACAGCAATCCATCCCGACTGAGAAAAACATCACACCAGCTGATCTATCAGCGTTCGGCGCTCTGCACTCACTTCACTTCTCTCTCTGGTTTACCGAAATTATTCTTCTTACAGGCCACCTGACCCTGGTACAGACCAATCAGAGCGCGCGATTCCGACGTCATCGCCAGCTTGCCAAAGCTCTACGTGAAGAAATTGAGATAAAGAACAAGCTGGGATTTATTCTGCCAAAGGTACAGACGTATAAGACACACAAACATAACATTCTGCTTGAAGAAGTAAAAATCTATTTATACGTCCGTTTCCTGGACAACCGCATTAATGCACCGGGAATTATTTATTTATTTATTACAGAATGCTTATTAAAGATTATTTAGTTGTGTTCGGTGATTTCTGCTCACCATAATATCTGTGTTATTAAAATAAGCATTAGGCTATTGGAAAAACTAAAACATATACAACACTGGAAAAATCGAGATTTTAGAAAATTGTTAAAATACAAATAAAATAAAAAATTTATAAACTATAGGATATTAGAAAATAGATCAAATATAGACTATTGAAAAAAAAAATTAAAATATAGGCTATGTATAAAGAATATTTATGAAATATACCATATTAGAAAATGTATAAAATACAGGCAATTAGAAAAATGTATAAAATATAAACTCTCAAAAATAATAAAAATAAAAAATAATATCCAGAAAATAACGATACTGACCTCTGACTCTTTCTGGTATCCTGTATCTGACCCTTTCTCTATACCCGTCTGCACACACTAACACACACACAACAAACAAACAAACAAATAAATAAACATACACACACACACACACACACACACACAGCTACAGTACTGAGCCGTGATTCTGCACATTAGAATAAATGTAAATCAATGGTTTTTATTAGAAATTGTTACATATCAGGAGAATTGCTTAACTTTCTAACTCACACCCTTAAACATAGTTTACAGATTTACAGCTGTTTAAAACAACAAAAACAAACAAATAAATAAATAAAAAATCTCAGTCCATGTGAATTAATCATGATGGGTTTGATAGAAAATATTAATTGAAATGTCTGATCATTTCAAAACACCCATTTTTAGTAAAATAAAGAGAGACGTGTGAGGACGTGTGAGTTACCCGTGACCCGTTTGCTGCATTCAAACCACATAAAGCCATTTTAAATATTTTATCGAAGAACGTATATTAAATAAGAACGTACACTGGCAACTTTAGGAAGATTATTTTTTTTAAAAGCTGTAGTGTGTGAAAATCTTGCTATTGCTTATTTATTTTGTATGAAAGATTTTTATGTCAGATTTTTAGAGATACACGCTGTGTATGTACCATAATAATAAAGACTAATTTGCCCACGATAACTAATATTATGACTTTATGTGGTGGTATGTGTGTAACACTTTTGACTGTGTGCATGTGTGTGTGTGTGTGTGCGTGTGTGTGTGTGTGTGTGTGTGTGTGTGTGTGTGTGTGTGTGTGTACCTCTATGATCTTGAGTGGTGCTGGATAAAGGCCTTTGGTTTGTTTCATGACTTTCTTGCTGACCGTGTTGTAGATCTGTTTCCTCACAAAAGCCATTCCCATCACCGAATCCTGCAGCTCTGACACACACACACACACACACACACGCTGTTATAACACTAACAAACAGGTATACTGCAAAACTGCTAACATCTATCGCACTTCAGTTTTAAAACAGATTATGTGAGTAGTAGACAGAGTTTTGTGTGTGTGTGTGTGTATTACTCTGCATTAAGCCTTTCTTCTTCTCCACTGTGACCTTCTTATTAGCAAGGCCTTTAGCGACGCCCACAGCCACTTCCTCCAGATAGTCTATAGTCCCTTCCTCTGGGCTCTTCAGTCCTGGACCTACACACACACACACACACACACACACATTAAAACAGCACAAACAGTGTGTGAATAAGGGATTGTGTATAAATTCCAGGCTGTGGTACCCAGTGGGTCGATGACTTGGTGGACGAGACCCATCTTCTTGGCCTTGTCCGCTCGGATGTTCCTCCCCGTCAACATCATATCAAACGCAGCAGGAAGTCCCACCTCAAACAGAGACAACGTCAACGTCAGTGTCCAACCTCAGCAGATAAGTGCGGAACAAAATACGCCGCGTGGTGCTCTTACGGGAAAATAATCAACGGCGGGGTGGTGTGATGAAGCCGAGTCACTGATAACACCCGGACGTTCCAATAAGAGCACGTCTATCAAGTGCTTTATTCCTCTAACACCACAGCTTTCAAATTTCTGTTTATTAAAGAACGACATGCTTGACTTTTTATATATACAGCCTATAGGGCACTGCATCACATATTCTCCACTGAAAGGGCACCCTAGAGGGCACTTAATCATGCTTTCCCAACCTTAGCGCCACCCTAGAGGGCACTTAATCACGTTTTCCCTCACTTAGCGCCACCCTAGAGGGCACTTAATCACGTTTTCCCTCACTTAGCGCCACCCTAGAGGGCATTTAATCACGTTTTCCCTCACTTTGCGCCACCCTAGAGGGCATTTAATCACGTTTTCCCTCACTTAGCGCCACCCTAGAGGGCATGTCATCCCATTTTCCCTCATGTAGTGCTAACCTAAAGGGCATTTCATCATGTTTTCCTCCACATATCTTATAGGGCACAGTATCACGTATTCTCCACTGGAAGAGCACCCTAGAGGGCATTTAATTCCATTTTCCCTCACTTAGCCCCACCCTAGAGGGCATTTTGTCCCGTTTTCCCCCTCACATAGCGCTACACTAAAGGGCAGTTCATTATGTTTTCTTGCAAGTAGTGCCACCCTAGAGGGCAGTTTCAACTTGAAGGGCACCCTAGAGGGCATTTCATCACGTTTTCTTGCATGTAGCGGCACACTAGCGAGGTCTTCATCATGTATTCTCATATATAGGGGAGCCTACAGGGCACGGCATCTCTTTTTCTCCACCAGAAAGGCAACCTAAAGGGCATTTCATTACATGTTTTAAATTTGCAGGGCAACCCTTATGTTTCCTCACATGCAGGACAATCCTATACGGCACTGTATCAGGTATTCTCACAAGTAGCGGCTATACCCTAGAGGGCATTTCATCTCACTTTCTCTCACACAGTGGCATCTTAAAGGGCATTTCATAGTTTTCTCGAATGTAGGAGCACCCTATAGTGCACTGCATCACACATTCTGTACTGCAAGAGCACCCTAGAGAGCACTTCATCACGTTTTTTTCTTTTTTTATTTGAAGGGCAGCCATTAGTGCACTTCATCATATTTCCTCACAAGTAGAAGAACCCTATAGGGCACAGAATCAGATCTCGCACACAGCAGCTATTCTCCACTGGAAGGGGACCCTAGGGGGCATTTCATCACGTTTTTTTTTTTTTTTCTCAATTTGAAGGACAGCCATTAGGGCACTTCATCACGTTTTCTCTACTGTAAGAGCACCCTTGATGGCATTTTATCACCTGTAGCACAATGTAAATGAACTGTTTGAAATAAATGATGCAGTAGTGTGTGTGTGTCCATTCTCTCTTGTCATGTTGAGTGTGTGCGTGTGTGCGTGTGTGTGTGTGAGAAAGAGTCTCACCATCTTGGGTAGTCTCTGAGTTCCTCCGGCTCCGGGCAGGAGTCCCAGCATCACCTCCGGCGTACCCAGAACCGTCTTCTTACTCTTAGTGGCCACTCGGTACTGACACGCGATCGCAAACTACACAAAGAGAAGTGAAACTGTGACTAGGTTTTTTTTTTTTTGCACAATACAAAAAACATCAAATAACACAAACACACACGCCCCTGCGAATGAGCTGTTACTATAGCAACGATATCGTGTTAGAACAAGTGCATTAATATAAACCTGCACTACTGTCAGAGCTGCTGTTATAGAAAATTAATCAACACCTTCTGACCAATCAGAACCCAGAGTTCAGCAGTGCTGTGGTATATAATGTCAGTACTGTGATGAATGTGAGGTTCTGATTCGCTCCTCCCGCTCTCTCACCTCCAGGCCGCCGCCCAGGCAGGAGCCGTTAATGGCCGCCACGACGGGGATGGGCGACTTCTCAATCTGCTCAAACATCTTCTGTCCTTCCTGTGACAGTGATGTCACTTCCTCTGTACTCGTACAGGCCTTGATCATGCTGAGAGACAGGAAAGACACTAATTACTCATTCACACACACACACACACACACACACACACACCTGAAACTACTGCGCTCCAAACACACACAACTGCCAGAAAGACCTGTAACCATCAACTACTCATGGCTTGTGTATTTGTGCATGTGTGTGTGTGTGTGTATGTGCGAGTTATATTTGGTACCTGAACAAGTGTGTGTGTGTGTATGTGTGTGTGTGAGAGAGACTCATATTGTACTTAATATCTGTGTTTCATTCTTGATATCTGGACAAGTGTGTATGTGTGTGCGAATATGTACACAAGTGTGTGTATATCAGTGTGAGTGTGTGTATATGTGTGTTTGTATGTGTGTATATGTGTGAGTGTTTCATACTTCATATCTGAACAAGTGTATTTGTGTATATGTGTATGAGTGTGTGTTTGTGTGTATATGTGATTGTGTGTGTGTACATGTGTGAGTGTGTGTTTGTGTGTATATGTGTATGAGTGTGTGTTTGTGTGTGTGTACATGTGTATGAGTGTGAGTGTTTGTGTGTATATGTGTGTGTATATGTGTATGTGTGTGTGTATGTTTGTGTGTGTATATGTGTATGTTTGTGTTTATATGTGTATGTGTGTGTATATGTGTATGTCTGTGTGTATATGTGTGTGATTGTGTGTGTATGTGTGTGTGTTTGTGTGTACATGTGTATGAGTGTGAGTGCTTGTGTATATACGTCTATGAGTGTGTGTTTGTGTTTATATGTGTATGTGTATGAGTGTGAGTGTGTGTATATGTGCGTGTTTGTGTGAGTGTGTGTGTGTGTGTGTGAGTGTGTGTATATGTGCGTGTTTGTGTATATGTGCGTGTGTGTTGTACTTGATATCAGCCCCGGCGATGAAGCAGCCCGGTTTGGTGGAGATGAGCACCGCGCTCTTAACCGCTTGGTTTCCCCAAACCTCCCTCATCACCTCCGTCAGCTCGGCCTGCAGCTGTTTCGACAGAGTGTTCACCTGTAACACACACACACACACACTTTTATTTAATCCTCTTTACACACTAAGGCCGAGTCCCAAATGTCTTCCTGTTCACTTCACCAATTACGAACCACGTTTCTGAAAGTCTTATATTCTGTGACAAACAAACAAACAAACAAATAAATAAACGTCACAATTATGAACGCTGAGAAGTAAACACACACACCTTGGAGGTCGGATCGTTGATCCTCACCACCGCCACGTCATCTTTAATCTCATAACTAACATGAGTGCGAGCTGGAGAGACCACACGCACAAAGAGAGAGAAAAATTATAGATAAAAAAATATCAATATTATAAACGTGTATAATGCATCATCATGTGCTGGGTTGTGAAAAGGTTTCCATGGTTACCAAGTAAGGCTGCTGACACAGAGAGGTTACAGCGTCCATTTCCTAAAACACACACACACACACACAAATAATAATTTAAGTCATGACTTCATAAATGTAGTAATAATAATAATTCAAATGTCTAACCCACCTTACTCTCACCTAATGCACCTTTAATCTTACCTTTAATATGGTAATAATATGGTAATATATACTTAATATGCTAAAATATATATATTCTTAAACTTTTGGTTTGCACTGTGTGTGTGTGTGTTTATAATTATAAACATTATATAACACACATTCATATTCAGCTCCTGAATGGTTCAGGGTCACTTATACTATGCAAATGTTATTTAGTTTTCTAACTATTTATATGTAATGATCTATTAATATCAAAATAATAATAATAATAATAATAATAATAATCTGGATGTGATCCTTCCTCTAACCTTACTCTAACCTCCCTGTGAAAGTGGGTGAAAGTTCACGCGCTGTCACTGCACCACACCGGGGTCTCACACACACACACACACAGCGCGGTTTATTATTCTATGGCATGCATTTAATCATGCAGGTGCCTGTAGCGTGGTCTGTGGACTGCACTCACCTGAGAAGGGAGAGTATTTGCTTGTTGTCAGTCTGCACAGGGCTCCTGCAGCTCGGACGCTCGCCATCGCGGCTCTAGATCGAGTGCACCGGAGGCACGCGCGAGACACCCTAACCGGGACAGTGGAGGGAGGGGAGAGGGCTGAGGGAGGAGGGGGTTGTTACGTCAAAAACCAGGCGACTGGTTCACTTTACACATCGCCTGTGTTTTAAACAACAAAATTGAAACATATCGAAATATATATCTACACTGACAGTCATTAAAATGTGCTTAGAATATGATTCGATTGTGTCTATTGGTTTAAAATGCCTCTACGTTCTAATTATTTATTTGTAAAAAAAAAAATTTTCACTCAGGCATTATTTAGACCTACTAATAACCGTTTTGTGTGGGGTCCTTAGAACTGCGCAGGTTTTTTTTTTTTGGAGTTAGTTTTCGGACAGATCCAGGAAGAGTGAGCCGGCTCTGACTTCATCTGCAAACCCTTTGACAGGTAACTAGTTAAAAAAAAAAATGCGTGTTTATATTTTTAAAAAATTAATATATTCATTAATAAAATAAACCGCGTTCGCACTCGCACGCGCCCTGCATCTGCGAGCGTCACCTAGCAACCGCTACTTTCATTCACAAATCTGCAGGTTTGACGTGACATAGCTTAGCTTAGCTTAGTGTAGCTTAGCGTAGCTAGATAAACGCGTATTTTTCTGCGTAATTGGAATGAAATCTTTTGTGTTTGTGTGTAAATAAGATGTGTAATGTCCTGGCTGTGACTTTGAGCGCGAGAGCCAAGTCTATTTAGATCACCTCGCCCTTGTGATCGAAGTAGGTGAAAGGTCACGGGGTAAAAAGTCACATTTTTAAAGCCCAGGTCATATCATAAACACAAAAAAACAATCATTTTTATATTAATTTCAAACAATGTGCTTGCACAGCTGGGGATAAATACTTTATACACATCTGTAGAACATTAATGGAAGGGTTTGTTTTCTTTTAATACTGCAAAGATCATTAAGATGAGGATTATATCCAAAATATAAACAAATAAGTCAATAAAATATGCAGATACATAAAATAAAATTTTATTTGTACACCACTTTTAATAAAGCAGCTTTACAGAAATATATATACATTCAGGATACAAGTTTTAAACTTATAAATTTATCCCTAATGAGTGAGCCAGAGGAGACGGTGGCAAGGGAAAACTCCCTGAGACTTCATGAGGAAGAAACCTTGAGAGGAACCAGACTCAAAACTGAACCTGTCCTCATCTGGGTGATAACTTCTATAGCTGTGTACTACATGTACGAAAACCTGATGCACTTCGTGTTTGTGAGGTTACAGAAAAATGCAGGATTTTTAGATGTTTGTCTTTTTCAAAATGACCAAAAAAAAAAAAAAACAGGCCAAGCCCAAATTGGCAAAATATGAAGTTTATAATGGTCTTAACAACAAATCATTGTTAGGTTACATAAAAATGCGACACAGATTCCAAAAGCTGATGTGTTGCATGAGGTTTATCTTTTTCAAAATGCCCAAAAAAGAAAATAAAAAGGTTTACTATTTAGCACCTTGCATCTACACTCCTGGGCAATAATAATAATAATAATAAAAAAAAAGGCAAATATGAAGCTTTTAATGGTCTTAACAACAAATCATTGGCCAGAAAATGAGCAAGAATGAAACAAATGCGCTCCTGAGAGCTCCTGTGCCTCCATTCGCTCGTTTCCTTTCGCTGCAGTGAATCAAAAGGAAAAGCTCTCGCGTACCAACTTCCTTTATCTATTTCTTTAATTCTTGCTCATTTCCTGACCAATGATTTGCTGTTAAGACCATTAAAAGCTTCATATTTTGCTATTTTGGCTTGACCTATTTATTTATTTATTTTGTGTGTAAATATAATATATTTCCTAAATGCAGTTTGAATTCATTGTGTACTGATCCCAAAATGAAGGCAGATCTCGGGACGTGATTTGGGCTATAAAAGGAAAACCACGTACCGATATCCGTCTTGAATTTCAGTCAGGACCCGACAGGATCGATGTGATTGGACGGATTAATTAGAATGAATATTAATAATCATTATTTATTTATTCTAGTTGATTAATTGACTGGCCGTTTGATTTCGGTGAGTTTGAAGGATGATGTTCATTGTAGGAAACTGTCTGTTTCTGAATCTAAAGCTTATTTAAAACAAGCACTTCGATCTAACTGCGGTTGAAATAAATAGTGGATGTTTCTGATCTTTTAGTTTGGGTTCATGTTGTCAGAAAGCTAAAAATTTATCTGCAGTAAACATAAAAAGAGCTCGTGTTCTACATCACGCAACACCGAGGTCATTTAGTCAAAAAGTTTAGGAACCACATGCTTTAATATTTGTATTAGTAGATAAAATAGATGTAGGGACATATTTTTTTTTTGCCTGAGATTCTGCAAATAATCTAAAAAATTCAATATTATAATTGATATGAAATTTACAGCAGTAGATTTTACAAATTAAACGCCGGATTTGTTCGAGAGAACGATACTCCCGACATGCCACGTGGTTTTTAATCCCACAGTAAACACGAGTGTGAGCTGGAGACGAGCAAAACACCCGATTTTAGCTAAAAAAAAAAAAAAAAAAATTTATTATAAATATTAATAATGTATCGTCCTGTTACGACACGTGGATCCCATTCCCTAAAACGCGAACGTAAAGACGAAAGGAAAGCTTGTCTTTATTTTATTGAAAGATCAAACCATCCGTAAGCTTTCATTTTAACTTAAATGTACCACGGATCTGTCCGTCTAAAATGATCACCATGAATCTGAGAAATCTTTATGAATGGAAATGGAAATGTATCTGCGTCTGAGCTTATAATAAATAAATATGATAACGAATATAATAAATAATTTCACTCATGAATAACGTCTGTATCTTGTCATTTGCTCTTACTGACTAATTACTACATGCACCTTCTATATTTGCACTGAGCTGCTCTCTACTTTCTCTACCTCGTACCTTGCACATGTATATACATAAATATACACAGTACTGTGCAAAAGTCTTGGCACCCTATTATTTTTATAGTGCAAACTTTGTTATAGATGTTTATTTTCTGACTTCTACATTATTGATTCAGTACAAAAACTTTTTAGATTCCAAACATT
>JAKKZI010000101.1:0-49725 GCA_037576675.1 Pangasius sanitwongsei | reverse complement strand
ACCTGATCTAAACTATCATCTTCACTGGTATAGTTCTACAACATTATTGGTATGTTTCCTTATTCATTTTTAATTTACTGATTTACTTTTTTCATTTTTGTATATATATATATATATATATATATATATATATATATATATATACTGTATAGGTATATGTTTGTTTTTATTTTATTTTCTTCTTTCTTTCTTTCTTTCTTTCTTGAGAGCAATTGTAACATGGCAATGCAATTTCCCCCTGGGATTAATAACGTTCTTTGAATCTTGAATCTTGAAATTATGCATCAGTACAGAAATAGAGCCATATCACTTTTCAGACCATCATGACACTGTTTTCAATGATTAAGTAGCTAAATTATACAGGTGTCCATTTTCTATAAGTACAAATAGTATCCTAGTAATCTGATATTGTTTAGCATTTTATGCTACTATAAATTGATATGTATTCGATGCACAATATTATGGAAAAAATATTTTGATGGATATTCATTAAGCTGTGTGTAACTACTGACACTGTAATTTACCTCATGCCCAGAAGGTGGCGATAGGTAAACTTGGGTAGGTACTGAAAAACTCCCCAGAGCTGGGGTAATATAACAACACTAATAAAGAAGATAGTTACAATATATTGGTTATAACCAATGCATTAAGAAAGCCTTTTGATATAAATATATGACAAGTGTCTTTGATGTAATTAGCAAATGAATGTAAATTGCTGACTTGTTCATTACCTTATACATTTCTGGCTCATGCGTGTGCAGAATAAACTGCCCTGCATAAGTATTCACCCCCACCCCCTTGATCTTTAATAACTCATACAGTTGAAGGACAAAAGTAATGTAATTTTCAAAAATATTTACAAGTAAAAAAAAACAACACCACCTAAATTAGTTCTGGTACAACCAGTTGCCATCAGAAGTCACATATTTGGTTGAACGTTGTCCACCTGTGTGCAGTTAAAGTGTCATGTGATCTCAATATAACTACACCTGTTTCTGGAAGAATCCTGAGTTTGTTAGAGAACATACCCAAGCAAACAGCGTCTTGTAGACCAAGGAGCTTACCAAATACCCTGGAGACAAAGTTCTGAAAAAAGTATCTTTCATGGTTTTGTTATTTTAAAAAATCCTAATTTTTCTACATCCAGAAGATCACAATTAAATCCATAAACTGAATACCTGTGACAATGTTCAGACAGCTAGCCAAGTTGCTATACTGCAATTCCACTGACCATGGAATACAAAGGGAAAACTAATGCTGTAGAATGGCTATCAATAATTTGTTAGCAAAGCTATCTAGTTAAGTTTATTATCCAACATAGGCTACATTCACAAAGTCTGTTTTTCCCCCCTAACAACTGTATTCACTGACAGTGACTCTGAAATTGTGTTGTAGTGATTGAGGAAAAAGTAGTATAAGTTAAATTCCATTCATTCTGTAGTAACCACTTTAGTTTGGTCAAGATCATGGTGGATCCTGAGCCTATATCCTGGGAACACTGATCTTGAGGCTGGAATACACCTTGGAGGGGATGCCAGGACACCACACACACTCTTTCACACCAAGGAGCAATTTATCTTAGATAATTCAACTACAGGGTTGTTTCAGAGAGGTAGGAAGAAACTGGAGAACCTGGAGGAAATCCACATGGACATGGCGAGGACATGTGGAACTCAGCCCAGACAGTAACCCAAGCTCAAGATTGAAACAAGGACCTTGGTTTGATGTATGTGTGATGCCCTGTGGACTGGCATCACTCTCATCCAGGCTGTATTCCTGCCTTCCACCCAGTGTTCCTAGGATTCCCAGAACCACGATGACCCTGACCAGGATAACGCGTCTACTGATGATGAATGAAAGAATTAACAATTTAGCATATGGATACTACATGGCCAAATGTTTAAAGCACATGATTGTCCAGAATGTCTGTAACATAACAATTTCCCTTCATTGGAACTAAGCGGCTCAAACCTGTTCCAGCATGACAATGCTCCTGTGCGCAAAGCTCCGTGTAGACATGGTTTGAGAAGGTTGGAGTGTAAGAACTTGAGTGTCCTGCACAGAGCCCTGACCACAACCCCACTGAACACCTTTGGGATGAACTGGAACACCGACTGCACCCCAGACCTCCTCAGTGCCTGATCTCACTAATGCTCTTGTAGCTGAATGAACACAAATCCCCACAGCCTCGCTCCAAAATCTAGCGGAAAGCTTCCCAGAAGAATGGAGGTCATTATAACAGCAAAGCGGGATTAAATCTTGAACGGGATGTTCAAAAAGCACATGGGTGTGATGGTCAGGCGTACACAAACTTTTATCCATATAGTGTATTAAATCCCACAATCCCACAATCTCACAACACTGCCCACAATACCATTTTTAACAGAAAATCAACAAGTCTTGTAGTGTTCGCTTTACTTTTTCTAAAGATTATTAATTAATAGGCTAATAATTAAAATATCATCATAAAAAGGGAATGATAAGGGTAAAAAAAGGGGGGGGGGGTTATAAACTTTCTCACAGGAGCACATGAGGCGTTAATTCATCACTGCAGGCGTCCATCTTTTTAATTCCATTTTGAATTGACAGGATTTTGCATCTAGTCGCACGTGCACGCGTCTCTTTGAAATCCCGCCCAAAAAGCCCGCTGTCCAATCAGAGTGCAGCTTTCTTTCATTAAATTGCGCGCGGCGCCTGTTGTTGCTGAGCAGCTGGGCAGAAGAGCGCAGTTTTCACTCAGCGCTCCGGAGGAGCAGGAGGACAAACCTCTGGAGCTTCAGTCTATCTCATTTCTCTCTTCCACACTTTCCTCCAGCACTCTTTTCTTTTGTTTGTTTGTTTTTGGGGAGGGGGAAACATTCTGATATTGTCTCCCAAATGCCTCGTCAGTTTGGTTGCTGAAAACAACAACAACAACAAAACAACAACTAGAAGAAGGTCTCAGAAATGGGTCGCTTGTTTGGTTTGGTGCTGGTTCTGGTGTTTTTAGGAGTTCTGTCGGCTACACAGGACTCTGCCGAACAAATCCCTCAAGGAGCCTCGACTTTAGCCTTCGTCTTCGATGTCACCGGGTCCATGTACGACGACTTGGTGCAAGTTATCGAAGGAGCCTCGAAAATCCTGGAGACGTCCCTGAGTCGCCCGAAGCGGCCGCTCTATAACTTCGCCCTTGTGCCTTTCCACGACCCGGGTAAATACCTCCTCAGTCTCAAACACACACACACACACATATTAATTTAACTGCTTTCATCAACCTAGGAGTTTATTTCAGGCTTAGTCCTTCCAAATAAGACTTACATCACCTTCATATTTACACCAGCTGTTTTCTTTTATCCTTGGAAACAAACATGTATCAGAGAAACCATGTACCTCAGAGAGAAATATAACATATGATTTGATAATAACAGGTTTAGTGAGTAGATCAAAAGCAACGCGCGTGCGTCTTGTTGCCAGAGGTGCGACAGATGTCGCAGTGTGCTGACAGGCTGATAAAACACACCAATGTTGAATTAACACCTACACTCTTGGACAAAAAAAGCACAAAATGCCAAAAATATTAAGCTTTTAATGGTCTTACCAACAAATCATTGGTCAGGAAATGATCAAGCATTAAACTAATAGATAAGGGAAGTTAGTAGGGGATTTAAAAGCTTTTTCCCTTTCATTTCTTTAAATGTTTAAGCCTTGTGGTGATGAGCTGCATCAGGTCTGGCAGATCACCAAAAGATAAGAAAAGATATATAACCACTTAAGAAAAGATATTTTTTCGAAAATTTTATACACCTAGACATGTGTTAGTTTGAATTTTTACATCAGACATTTTAATCATAATCACGATTTTAACTTTGCGTACAATAAGACTATATAAGTGAACTTCCCTGCGTCTTGCTTTTCCCCAAACAGTTCACTGTAGCAAAAGTATGTAAAAGAGCAAATGGAGGCACAGGAGGTGTTTCATTCTTGCTCATTTTCTGACCAAAGATTTGTTGTTAAGACTATTAAAAGCTTAATATTCTGCTGTATTGGGCTTGGCCTGTTTTATTTACTTATTTATTTATTTTACACAGGAGTGTAAGGTGTTGGATTAACTCGTGCATTTCTTTCCAGCTGGACTTGAAGGAACGCTTGGAGCACTGGCATTTAGAAACATCCAGATGTTTCTTCACTCTCCACCTTTTTACTTTTTCTTTTTTTTTTTTATTGATGAAGTGCATTCATTATAGAAACGCAGAGCCAGAATAGGTGTTCTTGCACTCTTCTTCATACTTGATCATGTCTAACTCTTCATTACACATGATCAAGTGGTGAATTGCTTACATAAAATGTGACACCGTAGGCGGTAAATAAACAATGGACGCTGGTATGAGTGACGGAGATGATGCTCCGCTTCCTTTACAACATGTGAAACAAGCAGAGGTTTATGGAGGTGTGTAGGAACGGTGATGTGAAAGCAACAAGGTCTGGGAAATCTGTCTGAAAAATTTCTTCACATTCACATTCAAAATGTAATAAATAGCCTACAGTAGGTAGTAATGATATATGATGATCGGACACATAAAGATCAGACAGAACTGATGATTAGACAGATATTTTGTCGTGTCAGACAACAGCCCATGAGTTTTTATAGAGATAGAGACAGGAGATGAGTGAATCTGTAAAATGTGAAATGTTTTTTGGTGTAGTGCCAGAAACTGCAATGTCAACAAGGTCTGGTGAACATGCCGTTACCTTTGGATCTTGGGATTTTGGAAACAAGAAGCAAGTGCAAAAAAAAAAAAAAATGCACATCTTCTCATTTCACACCTGAGTCTGACTCCGTGCTGATTTCCTCCCTATTGGAGCTACAGATATTTTATATCTTATACAGGGATCAGTTTGGGGCTCAGCCTCTGACACGACAAGCCTCGTAATGCCATGCGCCAAATAGATTTTCCATCCTCTCGTAGGAATCACTTTCAAGATGCACATGGTATCCGGTTACAGTCGCAGACCGCTATCCACTGTAACTAACCGAGAGAGATATGCAGCACGAAAGTAAAAGAGATGACCCTCAGAGAGGAGGCAGCTTTTAACCAGTTTTCCAGATGGGCCGCATCATACCAAAAACAACATGTCACATTCTTTATGCTTTCATGCCGATTGCTTGTATCAAGCCTCGTGTAGTGGCCAGAGAAAATAAACCCCTTTAAAGAAAAGTAGGCGCGGGCAGCACTTAAATAAATATTCAGCCTGATGAGTTTTATTTGTTTGGAAGTTGTCAAACAGCATGTCACATTTCATGACCTGATGCATTCTTTTAAGGTCCTTGTTGCTCAAATGGAAAAAGACAAGTTCACAAGGATGTCAGCAGGTGCTACACATAAGTCCCTATACATAATTATAAGCTATTTCTGACACTGACCTTAGTGTATGTGGTGCTTATTGTGAGTTTTCAGCTTTGAAGAGGGTAAAGGTTTGCTTCTCTGCTGATGCTGAAGCTGTTAAATGAAGGCATGCGTCTATTCCCTGTCCCATGCAGTGATCAGGAAGTGAAACCTGTTTGTTTTGGCTGTCTTTGAATCAGTGACCTTAGCCTATTGTATTTACTCAGCAAACTGGCCCATGGGCGGAAGACGGGGGAGTGCTGTTTGGAGACTTTGGGGGTTCTGGTGTGGATAGACGTTCCACTGATGAACTGTTAAGATTAAGAGTGTGTGTGTGTGTGTGTGGGGTGGGGGTGGATATCCCTGTATCAATACACAACACGGGATAATCACAAAACACACTGTGAAGTGAAGGATAAGCAGAACAAATAACAATAGTGTGTTTGAGGTTGTAGGTTAACAAGCATGCACAAGTTTGTGGTGGGCATTTGAATTAAAGGTAGTTGATTTTTAAACAAAAAAAAAAAAAAATCCTAATTCTACGAATAACCTGGAATATATGTTGAACATGATAAAAAAAAAAATGGTTTAAGCCATGACCTCAGGATAAAAGTATGATGTGGCTGAGATAAACCCATGTGGAAAACTGACTTCCTGTCCTGAATGCATGTTTGTGTTTGGATGTGTTCTTCCGCTAGACATTTTATAGACACTCTACTCCACGAGGCACTGTATATCCTGGGGGCAGAGCTTTGTGAACTTTGACGGGATGATGCCTTTACAACCCTGAAGATGATTATTTTCCAATAATCAGATTGGAAAAATCTGATTATGCCCCAAATGTGGTATGCCTCACATACCACAGCAATTTGCCATAAAGGTAAAATTGATTAAGGAGCAATTTATCATACTTTGTATCCATTTACAGGCACATTAAATGTTGTGGAATGTTAAGTTACTTACATTACAACAGCTATAAACAGTCGTTCCCTCGCCAGCCTCTTTTTTTTTTCTGTCTTGAAGTTAATAAGCGCAAAAAAAAAACCCACACACACACACACACACACACACACACAGCTTGTCATTTTACTGAAAAACCACAGACTTTCCCCGTGTCTGAAAACTTAACATTACAGCTTTACCTCTGACTGTTACGAAGTGCTGACACTGGAGACTCCTTTCCTTCCAAAAATGTTAAATAAATGTCTCCTAGAAGAAAACTTCACTATTTCAGCACTTACATAATTTTTTTTAAAAAATCTGTTTGTGTGGCACTTCCACTATACAAGTCCCTGAAACAATTTTCAAATAAGTGCATTAATATAAACCTGTGGCCAACCAGAAACGAGCGTTCAACAGTCCTGTGGTATAAATCAGATTGCTCTGGATATGGGAGTCTGCTAAATGATGCAAATGTTACTATAGCTTTGTGTTTCTTCCAATCATGCACCGTGCCAGGGACAAAGTTGCATCTTCCTTTCTCTAATACACCTGGTCCAGCTCCTGAAGAGCCTGAGAAGTTGAATTTGGTTTGCTGCGGCAGGGCAACGAATAAAATCTACTTTTCATGGGTTCTTCAAGACAGAGACTGATAAATATCTATGCAGCTGATGCTGTGATAGGTAAGTAAAATAGAAGGTATTCAAACCAAAAATTAAAGACAAGTCTGATGTCCCTGACCTGGAAGAGGAAATGGAGTACTGCCTTCAGGCATGTGGTTGTGGAAAAAAAAAAAAAAAAAACGTTATTAGGTGGCCTTACTGAGTTTCACATGTCCTGAGAGGTTTTAAAATCTCCTGTTCACTGCATGTGGCCACAGGCTTACACTGACTGCACCGCTCCATCTCTCTCTCCCTCTCCGTCTTGCTCTCTCCATATCCCTGGCCTGTAAACGTACCTCCTGTGAAACACATTCCCTGTTCCAGCATGTTTGCTTATGTGTACATACAAACAACTACTCTAAAGGCTTTTTAAGGCACAGTGGGGAGCAGCAGTGGGTGTCTGTGCCTTAACGCCCGCATGCAAACGCACGCACATACATACACACTTAATGGCCTTTTCTGCAGCAAAATCGAGAAGAAATCAGGACTTGAAGTTGTCAGAAGATGTTTTGACAGTTCAAGCCAGAGGATGAGATACAGCATTCAAATGCATTCGGTTCCATTATTGTGAAAGACGTTTTCTGGGTCGGAACAGTTTTCCTGAACATCCTAACAGGCGCCTGATGGACTCACGTGTCACACACTGGCCAAATGACAAGAGGGAAATTCATTTGTTGTGTTTTGGAAGTCAGAGATATTACTCTTTTCCGAAGCGAAGATGCACGTCCACACGTCTTGTGTTGTTTTACTGGGCAGAAGGAAAGGTCCTTCCTTCTTATTATTCTCATTTTCTGTCATCATGTCATTCTTGGAGCAAAAGGATGCCTGACGTCTACAGTGGCTGATCATCCATTTGCATGCCATGGCTTTATTTAGAGCAGTAGACATTTTGTCTTGAAATGTTTTGTTCCCTCGTGGTCTGGATCCTCAACCCACCTCACCAACATGGCTCCCTGTAGTTTTCTACACATTTCAAAGCTCTCAGAAAGAGGTCTGGAACCAAAGCTGCACTTAACCTTAAAAACATACAAACACATCTAAGGCAGATTCCCTTGTTAAAGGTCTTCTTGACACCACTAAAGCTTGAATGGCTCAAGTCATCTTTGAATTCCCCGCCCAAGCTAGATTACAAGGATGGTGGATTCGGCGGCCCATAATGATGCCATTAGGCAGGAATTCCTGGAGGGCGCGGCTTTTTTTTCAACCGAAGTCGGGAGTGTGTCCAAGTACAGTATAATTCTCCTGTCTCATCTCTGTAATGACGAACAAAGAATATCATAATGGCCCCTAATTTGAGAGCAGCACATGTGCTTATGTCAGCGCCTCAGGTGTTGCACAACCAATCCTTTTCAAATAATGTGGTACCTTATATAGCTTTACAGGCAACAAAGACTTTCTTCATAATATTGTGCATCACCAGTGTGAATATTCTCAGAATGCTAAAGAGATTTTCTTGTGCTAACGTCATTGTGTTTGTCACCCTGTAGTCTGAAACAGTCTGTATCTCTAAAATTATATCTACTTTAAACTGTTTAAGATGTCTGTTGTACGTATCCTGCGGTCATATGGCGTGTCGCTTTTGTTATGCTTCCAGGTGGTAAATAGCGAGGTCACTATAGCTCCATGTGACACTGTGTCTGCATCTGAGTAAAGAAACTAGCGCTGGGTCTCGTGTACTATTCTAGACAGTACTTACACTAACTGGTTTTCATGGGCGATGCTAAGGGATGTCTAGTGCCACCCCTCAGGCCAGCCCAGTAAGATATTACTGTTATTATTATTAGGATAATAATAATATTATTAATATTGTGATTACCAACGTCATATGATATGAACACCCACTGTGACAGGCTAGCCATTACAACATCTCTGGGAAATTTGAAAGTTCATTATAATCATTGTCCAACGGTGAAGGATTGTCAATGAGTGAACTGTCATGCAAGAACAAGCAAGTTCAGCAAGCTAGCATGGAAGTGAATTATTCTCTGGCCCATCCGACCACAACAAACGAACAGGTGAGCGAACACTGGTCAAACCTGATCTTTCACATTAAAGATATTATTATCTGATGCCATGACATTGGATGACTTCAGTTCATTATTAGCTACCGTTAGCTAATGATCCTGAATTCGTAACACTAGCATACATCATAAGATGTAGCCTAATGTTATGTTAGCTATGGTTTTCAGGTAGCTTGCTAGACGACAAACAAATCCTGCTTAGGTGTGTGTCTTTCGTGTCCGATGGGGATCCTACTCAGATAAGGGAGCCACATTATGTCTTGTTTGTTTTTATGGATGTGGATTAGTATTTAGGTTGCCATTCCGGTAAAGTTATTGGGTGTAACCTGGCCACCCGATTGTGAAAGGTCTCGCTACGCACCTGCCCGTTTTCCTATTATGATTTTCCTATCATGAAAACCTCTATAGTCGTCAAATCTACTCAAATGTCTCTTGCCAGACCAGTCTTCTGGATCTCCTAGATTAGTAAATCCTTTTGAATGTAGTCATAATTTTCTATTTGAGATGCAGAACATGACAAGAATCACAATGACAGCAGAAATTTTTTTAAGAGAGAAAGAGCTTTCACTGCTGTTAAGAGAGAAATCAGCATTTTTACATTTCGACTTGGAAAACTTTGGAAACAGATTGTTTCCTCTGATAAACCACTTTTATTGCTTAAATCAATGTTCTGTTCTGTTTTTCATATCATGTGTCCCTCAGGGAATTTGACCTATGACCTACTTTACTGTTTGCTCTGGAAAAAATCTAGAAAGCTGGAAACAGCACTAGAAAGACTATTTAGTGCAGTTACATTTCTTTCATTGTGAGTAGCCATGATTTATGATCTATGAGCTTGAGGTGACTTGAAAAAAAAAGAGAGAAGAATGAAAGAACATCTGTGATTATTTTAATGCTTAAAGGTGAAATGTTTATTATAGTTCGCACTGCTCAGGTTTCCAAGACCGGCCCTTACTGGCAAAACTTCATAAGATGAGAGAGAGAGAAAGTACAGCTCTAGAAAAGATCACGATATCTGATGGCCAAGCCATATCAAAGCAAACTGATTATTCCTGATAGAACTTTTGGTGCATTAGTTTGCATTAGTTCATTAGTTTAGTTAATGCATTAGTTTGTCTTATATACACATATATATAAATTGCAGTCTTTGGACAAATGGCTGATGTGTGGAATTTCAAATTGTGGAGCAATTGATTCCAGATCAGGAGGACTGAAAATGGAAATGAATAACATTTTGCCCTGAGCAAATATTCCACATAAAACATAATCATATTTAACTGTTCTTGAAAAGATGTCGCTGGAAATCTCTGTTACTGGTTATTATCGTTTTTTTCCCCCCTTTTTTTTGGTCCATGTTGCACACTAGCTTATTATTTATGTCTTACATCCCAAATGTTTTGGATCAACAGCACATCTCGCATGATTTAATTTCATTCACTCATATCATTTTAAACGTGTTGTGTAGCACAGGCTGTAACGTTACATGGCTTTGGTTCATGGATAAAGAAAAAAGGTCAATTAAAACACCAAATTTGGTTTGCATTTTACAGATAAACACTTCGGGATATGCTGTTATAGGAAAATAATCAACTTATACAGTAACTCATACAGTATCATCGTGTCACACCGTATACAGTTTCATCTCATCACACCGTCACTGATTATTTTCCTATAACAGCGTGCTCTTTTCTGTTTTATTCCTTACTTATTTGACATTTAAAAGCACGTTTTAATTTTGAATTATAACCGTGATGTATATTATTCCATTTTCTGACATTGTTTCTCATTATAAACCGAGTTAGACGCTGTGCACTGATAAAGTGAATTTAACGACATATAAATGTTAACAAACTAATTGGTCTTTAGGCGAAATATCAAGCGGCGGTGGTGGTCATGAAATTTTCCTCAAAGTAAGTGCTTTTTTCAGACCACAATTTTATGGCCCAGTTAAAAAGATTAATGTCTAGACTGTCATTAAAGCAAAGGATATTAGACGCATATATACTTAATTACATTTTATTTTACTACTAGGTGGGAAAGGCATTTGGTCTGTATTTAAGGCTAGTTCCTTAGCTGGCAGTTGCTGGCCATCCTCACATGCTTACACTTTTCAAAACGGCATTTCATGCTGAAGACAGTGCTGCCAAATCACGAGTGTGGTGAGTGACATGCGGCGTGTTTTTTTTTCCCTCCAAGCACTGAATATTTTTTAAAGTTAAGCTTACATAAGCAGATGACTAAACAGAGCACTTGAGTACTGCTGAGAATGACAAATGAGAACGCCTTCCTTTTTTTTTTTCAAAAGGAGAAAGCATCCCAGTCTCCCTTTTATTTGAAGAGGTTTCTATTCATTCCATTTTCATTCGTTCCCCTTTTTGACCCCTGGCTTTCTTTCATTCCCTCCACACTCTCTCTTCATCTCTCGTTCTTTGTCTCCTATCCAGGCTTTATAGCGCTGAAACATTTCCTGAATGGTTGCAAAAAAGGCCAGTCAGCTCCCGGATGACATATCAGTGTCTGCATGTGTGTGTGTGTGTGTGAGAGAGAGAGAGAGCTCTTTGGACAACACAACTGTTGAGGTTTGACTGTGGCTTTCAGGTCAATCTTTGCTATTCGAGAAAGCAAAGCATCTACAAAGAGACAGATCAGTTGGAACTGTTGGTGTCTGTGTACATGTGCATCATTATGGAATTATTGTATATGGTGTTCATATGAAACATAAGAAATGCTCTTTCCTGTTTTACCGAATATTTTATTTACTGTTATTATCAGCTGAAAAAAACAGGGCAGCGCGCTAAGCGGACTGGAATTTGACGCGTCTCCGGTACACGCCCAGCGTGGATCGGATCGAACGTTTTTCAAATGGAAATCGTTTTGCGGTCTTAACATGACGTGACGCTGCACGTGAGGCTTAACGTGGCACGTCCAGTGTGAAACGGCTTTTCAATCTCTCGTTCCAGCTTTCCATACGATCGCTGTCAGTGCATTCCTGAGCTCTCCATACATTAATCCCTTTAGCGTTGGGCTCATGACTCATGTGTCAGTCAGAAACGGCTGTACTTTGCAAGACGAAATGAAAACCATATGTACGGCTGCTCTGGCAGGTTTGGCAAATGCTAACAGCGACAAAACCCTGCGTGCTGCTATGATTTACCGAAGCATTAGTCAAATCAGAGCCAAGTAATAACACATACTTGATCATCAGCTGGCCATACTTCAGTTCCCTTTTCATTCATCTCTTCTATAACAATTATGATCGTATCAGGCAAATGAAACACGGTGTGCACAGGTGAGTGAAACCACATGCCATCCTTTTTCAGTTTTGACAGTTGCTGTCAGCAGTTAAGCCTTTAGAGAGGTTGCCAAGCAGTCAGACATGACCTCAGGGATCGCTGACAAATTTTATGGTCTTTGTTGGCATTGAGTTTATGAACTGTGTGGAATCCACACATGTATATAAGAGGTTAGTAATCGAGTATTATTAAGCATATTGTGGAGAAGATTTAGTAGTTGTTGATATTTTTTGAGAAGGACTTGTCCATGAAATCTCTTACACTGTCCGTATTTCTCAGCTTGCCATCATAAGCTGAAAGATGTAACAACTCAGGAATATTTGGGGAGTCACAAACAATCGTAGGTCCACATTCATCCACTTTTATGCACGTCTCTTTCTAAGCGATGCGACAGAAGCTTTTCAGTTCACCTTAAGAGGGTTAAATAAATATTGTTATAACTATTAACAGAATGAAACAGGTGAAAGTAAATAGATAACAATGGTTACGTTTATTTAAGTTTTATTAAAAGTTTAAAGAGAGTTAAATTTTTTTATTTGAATCATCATACAATAAATCATATGAGGTCATATGAGGGCCTACAAACATTGAAGGTTAGTAACCATTGGATTGTTATAAAAAAAAAAAAAAATGTTTTTGTGCTTTCGTCTTGTGACCTTTAGTTAGCCTGGAAGTTTCAAAGCTTTTTTGTTGCGTGTACTATAAAACCGACAAATGCTTTCATATGTTCACATCTCTACCATTTTCTTACGTAAATATTCGTTCTCTAGTTTCAGATATAACGTGATGAACAAATACTTCACCACATTAACTATTACACATTTTCCTTTGATAAAAACATGTTTTTTAAAATCCATTATTTATTATTATTATTATTATTATTATTATTATTATTATTAGATTATGTACAAGTCCCTGTGTGTGAGCTGTTACTATAGAAACAATAACCTATTAGAACGAGCGCATTAATATAAACTTTGTTATTCATGTTACAGCTGGAACTACTGTGCTGTTATACAGAAATAATGCCCATATTATTATATATTATATATACTGTATTATAGCATTGTTATTGTTATATGTGTGTGAACACTTCACCCCGCAGTTTAACCATAACAACATTATTTTCCACGCAGTTAACCGAACGATTCAGTCTTAACCCAGGTGCTGTGCGCTATTTACCCAACAGGTCTGTATCATTGCTTACACATGTGTTCATGTTTGACTCTCATCACGGACTGCAGAGGCTTCACATTTGCTGCACGTCATTACAATCCCTTGATGAGTACTCAAGCACATTGCGTTCTTAGTGTCATCACTTCACAGAGGTGATGGAAGAACTGTCTCATCTCGCAACATCTTTTAGTGATTATCTGTCCCAGCAACAAGAAAACATCTGTCCTGGGTGATGGCCACGATGCTGTTTGCCATGCAGAAGCTTCCCCAGAGTCTGAGACAACCAGCTTATCATAATGACTTCAAATTCCTGTGCATTCCCTCACAGTTATACTGTTATTATGAGTAATTACGTAGATGTTACAGTATTAGCACACGCACACACGTTACCGCTCATGGCCGTTGTCCAACACTGAACACAGCCCCGACCCATCTAGCACTATAACACTGTAACGTTATATGAGAAAAAAAAAGTTTACAGTTATGTGCTTTTCTCCGCAGTTCTCAGCTTCAATGTGCTGCAAGTGAAATCAGTTGGTTTATTTTGTGCTCTATGCTAAGCTAGGCGGCACCCCGACATTATTCTGTTGTTAGTTAAATAAACGATGTATAGAATATAAATTTCCACGTTGATGATTTGTCCTAATCGACATTATACCGCAGTGCTATCGAATCCTCGAATCAGAAGGTGTGCATTCATTTTCCGACATGTCTGACAGTAGTTCCGCTCATTCGAATTAGTTATGATTTACGTTGTTATATCTTGGATTGATTCTTTACTGGTAAGATAGGATTCTGACCTTTGTGTACTATCTGCTAGACTTTGCTGCTGGTCTTATGCCATTGCTTAGTATTGCTGATTGTGTAGTGTTGTTTGGAAGTGTTTGTTGGTCTATGATATTTAGTTCTCTCAGGTGTCTAATCAAGAATAGTTCCAGTCTCCCTTAAGGTGTGAATTTTGGGCAGGTTTCTGGTTCTGGTTTCTTGTTAACATGACGAGTAAAAAGAGAGGCTGGTGAGTGGAACGTCGCTAATATAACATAACATATAGTCATAACATGAACTAGCTTATCTTGTGGACATGCCATAACATTCAGTGTAAATATAAATGGTTAAAACCAGTGACATTTTGTTCATTGATGAATTAAAACATTGGCAAATCACTATGGTATAAGGGGAGTAACACTGTTCAGGCAGTTATTTATCGATCATGTCAAATAACTGTTGCAGCCCAAGTCACTGCACTGTGAGAGAACTGGAAGTGCTTCCAGTGTTTCCCTGGAAGCGCTTCGTCATGTTGGAAGCACACGCACAACATGTTTTTACACGTTTACAAGGTGCCAAGACTCACCCCATCCCTCCCTCCTGTCCAGCCATCAGTGCCATTCACACTCTCCAACTGAGAACTCATGCTCCCCTTCAACCGAAAGCCAAACCCAGTGAATTCCTCCTGAGCTTGGAAGCTTTCACAGGTGTTAGGAGACTTTGCTCCTTCAGCAGTTCAGAATCAGGCCTGCTTTGTCATTAAACGCACACACAGTGGCAGACAGTTGTAAAACAGCATGGCTTTCACATAACACACACCCTCACTGTAATGAAGAACATGTATTGCGTTGTTACTTGTTGGACAGTAGGATATATATATATCCAGCGCTCATCTGTCTGACAGAAAAGCAGACGCACCATATTTATTTGCAGACATATTGTGCTTTAACTGGAGCATGGCCTGTGTGACCAAATGAATCACAGCAATCTCCAATAACAAAAGCGAGCCAAAATCTCGATATGGGGAGAGTGAGTGATTGCAAGTGTCTCTTCTCTGTGAAATATAGTGCTACAGTTTCGCTGAATGGGGGGAAAATAGGGGGGTTTCATTGCCAAATGACATGTTTCATCAGTATTTTTAAAAAGTTTACTTTGGCAGTTTTTTTTTTTTTCATTTCAATAAGTTGGATAATCGATGAGTTGCTAAAATACTTCACTGCTGAAAAGTGTAATTCAGCAAGGAGCTTTGTTTCTAGTAGACTCAAATACCCTGAGTTTTTCCTTTATCGCATTACTTACCGTGGATATAAAAAATATAGGCACCCCTGTTAAAATTGCAGGGTTTTGTGATGTGAAAAATGAAACCAAGATAAATCATATCCACCTTTAATGTGTTATAGCAACCAAAACAAATTTAGTTTAAAAAAAAAAAGGAAAAATAGGAAAAATAACCTGGTTGCATAAGTTTGCCACCCCTTAACTAATACTGTGTTAAAGCACCTTTTACTTGTAATACAGTACTTAGTCTTTTTGGGAAAGAATCTACCAACTTAGCACATCTTGATTTGGCGATTTTATTCCACTCTTCCTTGCAAAAATGCTCCAGATTTATCACATTGTGAGGGGATCTCCTGTGCTCAGCCTGCTTCAACTCACTGGATTTTCACAGATCTTCTTCTTCTGAAGCCATTCCCTTGCTCACTTGGATTTGTGCTTTGAGTTGTTATTGTGCTGGAAGCTGAGATGTTTCTTCATCTTCAGCTGTCTAACAGAGGCCTGCAGGTTTTGTGCCAGGAGAGATTGGTATCTGGAGCTATCCATAATTCCCTCTATCTTGACTAAAGCCCCAGTCTGAGCTGAAGAGAAGCATCCCCATAGCGCGATGCTGACACCACCATGCTTCACCGTGGGTATGGTGTTCTTTGGATGATTGATTATTTTATTATGGATTGTTTTGTCATGTAAGTACCTTTGCTCTTTCCTCAGATGTGTGTAAGAATTTGGCTGTAGGCTAATAATTTTTAAAGCTCAAGCTAAAAAAATGTCAGTGTACTCTACACCTCAAACGAAATAGATTAAACCAATCTGAATTATATTTATGTCCGACTGAATGAATGAAAACAGTCCTCGTCCATGTTATAGATTTTGATTTATTTAACATACAGTACTGTGCAAAAGTCGTAGACACCCTGTTTTGTTTTGGGTTTTTTTAGCACAAACGTTGTTATAGATTTTTATTTGATGATTTCTACATTATCAAAAACATTTTAGATTCCCAAAGATTAGTTTTCCAGCACAAAATTAAATGTTACAGAAAAATGTTTGTATGTCAGTAAAGAAAGCAGCAGATTACGTCAGAGGCCACTTTTCAGACAAAAAACATAATGAAGGCTGCTGGGTTTTGCTGCAAAAATAAGAAGCGAGTGCGACAGTCACAGTCTCCAGAAGTCTTCTGCAAGATGCTCAGTAACACTTACAGCTCATTTCCTTATAAAACTGCATTAATTGTACCTGAGAATACAATTTTTTTAAGCAAAGAGTCGTCACACCAAATATTGACCTTGTTTCATTTATTACAGTTTACTGTTTGTTACTGCTCTTTATAGTATTTTTTTTTTTAAATGTAGAAACATGTAATTTCATTATTTCTGAAGGCATCTTTGCTCTACATCATTTCTTTGCATGTGCCTAAGACTTTTGCACAGCACTGTAACTGTATCTAAGTAACGTTTAGTGGCAGACGCAGGACATGAATTGACCTCAGTAAAGTTCAGGGTTTAATATTTACCAGACATTCAGCGGGGATGCAGAAAAAAAGGGGGAAACGCCTGTGTTGTTAACACAATCGCCTTTACATACTATTTTTTAAATCTAAACCCTTTTTGTCTGTTTTGCTTTCATTCTTTCTTTTTGCTTCTTTGTCTCTGACACACACATGCACCAGTATAGCGACAGAAAAAGTGAGTCCTGCGATGAAGTTGTGCCTAAGGCGCAGTGCGTCACAGAGTGTAGCTGATCTAAACCAGAACCACGCGAGTTCGTCTTTTCCACTGACACAGTGCATTGTGGGTTTAGTGGTACTTTGCTGCAGGAGGTCTACACACAGCTTTAGTTTATGATTTAGTTCAGCTAAACCCACTGTTAAACATGATTTTACTCTCATTTTGTATTTCTATACCACACGCTGTTTTGGCATAACCCTGCTGATAAGCCTGGTTTCCTTTACATTTGGATTTGATATGACTCTCACCACCAGTAACTGCAGATTATTGCCTTTTTTTTCTGAGATACAGGAAGTGTACGTGCACAGAAAGAGGTGCCCTTACCATCAGTCAACTTGGAGGGGGGATAAAGCTGAATGGAAATTCTTTTTCTCTTCTGGTTCTTAACAAAGGCTCCTTGTCCGTGAGCTCCACTGCAAAATCTTGAACCAATTCAATTAACCACAGGATAGTGTGTGTTGTAAAGTTTTCATTTAGCAAAGTATTTAAATAGGAAATAATAAAAAGATCATACAGAGATATAAAGAAAATGCAAAAAAAAACAACAACAACTGACCGGTTATAATAAATCCAGTTGTTCATATTATTCAGTACATACTAGGGGCTGATGATATGACAAAAATATTGTATATTGTATCAAGACATTTCTGTGATACACGATATGTGTCACGAACTGCCAGCAATAGTCTTGCATTTAAAAAACTATATGATGATCCTTTTAATTTAATGTCCATAAAATCATTATATTTTAAAAATCATATTTAAAAAAATGTTCATAAGAAAATGAATGCAAAAATAGTAAATTCTGAAAAAAAAAAAAATCCAAGTTCACTCAGAAAAGTGTATTGTGACATAATTGATCACAATATCGGTATCGTCATATCATAATTTACTTAGTAGTTACAGTGAATTTGTTGGGAAATTGGGGCTGCATGGTAGTTTAAAGAGCAAAGCAGTCTGATGAGGCACCAAAATAAGGTCAAGGGAATACACACTGTACATAATTAAGTAAAAGACAACAAATATTCAGATGCTGTAAAAGGAAGGATGGAAATAAGGAAGAATGGATATGAAGAAATAATGAAGGGAAAAAAATAAGGAAGGAGGAAAGGAAATAAAGATGAAAGGAAAGAGATAAGGAAACTAGGAAGGAAGAAAAAAATGAAGGAAGGAAGGAAATAAGCAAATAAAGAAGAAAGGAAGGAAGGAAGTATATAAGGAAGGAATTAAGGAAGGAAGGAAATAAAGAAAGAGGGAAGGAACAAAGGAAGGAAGAAAGGATATAAGGAAGTAATGAAGGAAGGAGATAAAGAAGGAAGGAAGGAAGGAAACTACAAAAATAAGATTAAAGCCATCTTTGATCCATGACGATCACTACTGGAAATTGTAGAAACCAGAATGTGACAATGTTTCAGCCAGGAAGGGCCAGCTGAGTTCAACATCTGCACCATCTGCACCTCCTTATTTTACACAGATGAAACCGTTAAAAAATGTCACCAAATAACGCTTAAGAATGTTTTTTGTTTATCGCACCATTCTGTGTAAACTCTAGAGACTTTTGTATGTGAAAATCCCAGGAGATCAGCCATTTATGAAATGTTCCATTCAGCCCATCAGGCACCAGCAAGCATGTCAGTGTCAGAGTCACTGAGATCACATTTTCCCCATTCTGATGTTTGATGTGAACATTAACAGAAGCTCTGTATGATTTAATGCGTCGTACTGCTGCCACGTGATTGGCTGATTGGATAATTGCATGAACGTGCAGGTGTACATGTGTTCCTAATAAAGTGAGCAGTGAGTGTATATCATCTTGTTTACTTCTTTTACTGCGTTTCGCTGGTGGATTGTTTTGGGTTTTTTTTTTTTTTTTTTTTTTTGTTTAACATATGAAACCAATTCCTGTTTCCTAATTCTTTAGAGAAATCTGTGCATTCCCAGTAGACATCTCATGAGGAACACACAAGTCTAAAATTAGGCATTAGTCACCTTTAATTATTTGCCACTAGAACAATGCCAGAACATTCCCAGTGTTATATGTGGTTAGTACACTTATGTATTCCTGCAGCACAATAATTATTCTTTAATGTGCATGTGGGAAGTGTGTGTTCAAGAAGACAAAAAAAAAGACCCGCAAGGCACGGAAAAAAGAAAACAAATGTTGTGGGTTTTTAATATGATTACATCCACAGCTACACAATCTCTCTCGCTCAGGCAGGCGGATGAGAGACGGAGAATAAGCTTCTTCTCTAGCGGCAGAAGTATCTCGGTTTCATTTAAAGGACTTGGGCTGCTTGGGCTAGAGTTGTTTTCGGTGTTGTATCCCATTAGCCCTCTGTTAGCACTTACACATGCAAATGCTCCATGAAAGAACATGAACTCATGTAGCATTACGTCAGATTACAAAGCAAATGGATTTGCAGTACAAATGCTGTTTATTAGGTGGCAAAACCCTCTTTCTGAGAGCAAACATATGGTGTTAAAGCTGTTTTATGTGCCGTTGAATTCTTAATTCATGCTAATGTGTTAATGTTTCTATAGTAACAGTTTACACAGAGACCTTTATGGTTTACACTCCAAGTAAACAGATTAAAAAATGTCTGAAATTGTTGATTTGATAATAATTTGGTGAAGGGGATGTTTTGTTTTTTTTTTTCTTTTGGAGAAAACATAGCAAACAGAATTTTTGTCTTATTGTAACTTCGCAAAGAGAAACAGAAAAAAAAGAGGCGACTGTTTATAGCTGCTATAAGTGATAACTTGAACTAACTTGTTTTCATAACAATAACCATAACTGTAACTGAATAAAAAAAATGTATGAATTGTTGTTCTTTAATTTAAGTTTGTGTTAATATATGATGTCTTTTTTGTCATCATTCTAAGTTAAAAAGTCAAGATTTGTTTGTTGCTTTAGGTCTTTTTGCCTTTTGCCATTCGTTAATGCTCAGGCTTTGAGACGATTGATAAATCTGTGGACTTGCGGTTCTCACAGCTGAATGACAGAATGACAAACCGTTTTCTGTTTTCCATATGGTTTCTGCTCAGTTTGTCTTAACTGTGGCACTGCATTCTGGTCCAAGTACAGCCAGAGTCAGACAGTGCCTGGGCCAGCTAAGATAAAACTGTTTAATCAGGAGATATGGCCCAGTGCTGTGTAAAGTTTTCCAGCATGAAACAGTTGTTGGATTTACTAGAGCCAAACACATTTCCGTGTCTGTTTAAGAATGGCTTTGATCACGTAAACGTTCCCTTTAACAATATGTTCACAAAGGCAAGTTTCACTCTGCACAAATAGTACAATAATGGCCACTTAAGCTGTTAGAATAAAATGCTGCATTTCAAGTGAAGCAGTCGCACGAACACTGGAGATCTGGCACCTTCTCAGGCCTGGTCCACACTGACACGGTTCATTTAGAAAATGCACATTTTCAGTCTGTAACGAAACACAAAAACGCTGGGCGACACGAACATAAAACCTACATTCCTGCACACCCAATGCGTCTCTTTTATAGCATAGAACCCAAACATGAAATTAAAACACCTAATACAGAAAATGGCATCGCAAGAAGTCCCACCATCTTGGAACTGTGGAGATAACATGACACTCATACTTGAGCTTTTATCCACATCTATCCACTTTGGAAAATGAATTCAAAAAGATGCATTTGCGGTGGTCAAAAATGGTGGTTTGGTTTAGATGGGAGAGAGGAATGTTCTCTCTTTCTCTCTATTTCTCCCTTGTCAATCATAGTGACATTAGCCAGTCGTGGGCATTTATGAGCTCATGTATGTGGAAGAGAGTAGATTGCGCTTTCCTCGGAGTGTGTTATTCCATCCTGTGATGCCGCAATGGGCAGCAGGTCAGAAAGATGTGGTTGGCTAGTTTCACGTTTCTCGCAGAAAACACGTTGTTAGCCTTTACCCTCCCCCGTTAGTAGCTGTTGTATAATAGGGGAAATCTGGAATTGGCAGCTGAACAAATTGGGGTGAAAACTGCATGATCTTGTATATGTTCTTGCGCTGCAAGAAATTCTGCACGAAGCCTATGTGAGAGGCAGATGTGTTTTAAAATAGTTTTTGCAGTTGCTTCCATGTTCTTTTCATTGGCAAGCTTATTCGTAGTTTCAATTAGACACCACAAGACTTTCTAACCTCTTTGCATTTTCTTTGCATGGGATGTAGTCCGAAGCCATATCACATTTTCAAGACTCCTTGTTAAATGTATCGTTCGGACCCTGCATCAAACGCGCAAGTCTTTTTCCTTCTATGCACTGGTTCTAAAGCTGAACAGCTGCAGTGATGAAGTCATCCATCTCTCCGCTCTGAACGCTCTTTGGAAAGAGCAGCTCGGAAAAGTTTCACAGCTCGTTAGAACGAAGAACAAAGCAACCGAGAAAAACTTAACTACTGACTTCTGGCTGCAGAAGAAGAAAGCGCGTTTTAGAACAGAGCATGAGGTTATCCGCTAGCAACTGCAGAACCATGACTTCATGCTAATATACATGCCACAGGCCAACGAGCATACCTGAGTTATAAGGTCTTTCCCGTCGTGGGGGGAGAACAGCTGATGAGAACAGGACATTAGAACATCGCTAACAAGACGCCTGCTGGCTTCTTGCAGCAAACACGTGCCTATTAGCCTCAGCAGGACTCCCTTTACAGATATTCATAAAACCTTTCTTGAAAACAAAAACGATTCACCACGAAACACACCACATCACTATCTCTAACATGAAATGTAAATAATTTCTTTTTTTATTTAACCTGGCCACACTGGCTATTAGATTGCGAAAAAGGTCCTTTATAAAGTAAATACAATTTTACAGCATAACTTGAGTGAGGGAGCAATAAAAAGCCAAAAGTCGAATGTTTTTTTTCACCAAATCATTACCACTGGAATTTATTCTTAGTCTCATGTTTTTCCCATTGTTTATAGAGAAATTATAGAGAAATTATAGAGAAAAAAAACAAACAGTAAATGTTTCAAACTGTCAAGCATCTCTCAAGCAAAGGTTTCTGGAGAACATCATTTTTATTAAGAACGAACATGAAATGCGTGGATATTATACTATTTGCCCAGAGAATACACAAGATCAGAGCTGAGATTCCTGAAATTTCCATTGTGTTTGACTATTTTTAAGTGTTGGAGAACCCTTTCTTTAACAGAGGAAATGTAATTGGATAATTGGCTGCTATTAATGGTCAATATAAAGTCTAAAAAGCTGTCACTGTCAGTGAAGCAAGCCATCATTTGGGTGAAACATAAAAAAAATAAAAAAAAATTGGTACATCGTTACAAGGAAGGAATGCACTGGTGAGCTCAGGAACATCAAAACACCCCGAAGACCACAGACAACAACTGTGGTGAACAGAATTAGTAGCAGAAAGGACTTGCTATTGGCATCGAGTTCTACTTGTTTTCATACTGTTGCGCTATGCAACAAAATAATCGTATAAAGAAATTTCATTAATGATGGCTACACAGAAAGACTTTTGTTTTTTTTTTGTTGCATATTGAGCAGGATGGGTTGTTTTCATGTGGTGTATCAAACCTGGATGTTGTACCCACGCTTCATACTTGAATTACAAATCACTTGTCTAATGTCCTTGGGAGAAAGCATAAACTGTTACTACTGTTGATCTGCTGCCACTATGTGTAAAGGGTTGGACAAAAATTGTTGGTGTTCAAAATATTTGGCGCAACCCAACTAGTTTTACTTCATTATAATTTGAGAATTCCAAAATTGAGCAAAGCAGTTTCGAAGGGTTCTCTGCAGTGAGAAACAAGAGAACAGAGACTTCTCTGTCAGATCAGTTCAAGCTCCAGCTGCTGAGACTGGGCATCCACCGTTGTACGCCAGCGCAAATATTTGGCGTGCATACACGTCAGACAAAAAAAATAAACTATTCCAATTGTTGTGCCATCCAGATCACTACATTCCTGCCTACAGAAATGTGTTTCACTTCTTGTTTTTTTTTTTTTTTTTTGCAGAGATTGGGCCAGTTACCATAACCACAGATCCCAAGAAGTTCCAGACTGAGTTGCAGGAGCTCTACGTACAGGTGACTTGACATGTATTTGTGTGATACGTCCTGTGCAGGATACAAACTCTGTCTAGAAGGCAAGATACAGCGTCTTGCGTTTGTCTGTCTAGAAGGCAAGATACAGCGTCTTGCGGAATCTCGTAAAAACAAACAGCTCGGCAGCTCCAGAACAATTTCCTGAAGATCAAGCTAACGCTGTGTTTTCCAGTCAAGATGCTCTGTGTTCCACCCATGAGACAGCAGCCTTGGCATGTCGAGGAGTTTTTCTGGCAATGGAGAGTGTGTTGTATGGAGCTGTATGGAGCACAACTGAGTGTATTTGCCACAAGACAATATCTTGATCCGCGATTGTGGAGCCATTTTAATCGTTCACGTTGGCTGGCGTCTGGAGCAGATGTTTGTGTGAAGTGTCGCAAGCGTGTGGGTGTATGCCTGCGTTTCCTGAGGAAGCAACCAAATGGGAGAAATGTGAACGATTGCAGCATTTATAAAGGTCCAAAAGAGCATTTAGAAGAAATGCATTCAGTAATTTATAATCACAATGCTGTGAGTAGCTCAGCGTGAGAGAAGACATGCTCAGGCTAGTAAAACGGGATTTAAAGTGTAGGTGTGTATGTCAGTGAGTGTGTTTTTGGTGGGAAAGGTCCCTGAAATTTAATTCAGTCCAACAAGACTTAGAGAAGATTCCTTTTTATCCAGATGTTTTGGAGGCTTAAGGCTCATGATGACATCCCAGTAAACAAAGAGAGTTGAGACACACACGCATAGGGATCTGTGATGTGGATTTGATTTTTTTTAGGAACAAATAAATGCTTCCTTTTAGAATTTAAACATGGAACTGGCATCTCATCCATGATTCAACTGGTGACAAGGTTCATTATCTTCTAATGATATAAAGATATCCAAATCTGCAAAAGAGCTGTGTGTAATCTCTCATAATTCATACTGATGATCAACAGGGAGGTGGAGATTGTCCAGAGATGAGCATTGGAGCCATCAAGATTGCGCTGGAAATCTCTCTGCCAGGCTCCTTCATTTACGTCTTCACGGACGCTCGATCTAAAGATTACAAACTGACCCACGAGGTCCTGCAGCTCATCCAACAGAAACAGTCTCAGGTACAGGCACTGTTCCCTCCACCTTAAACGCTCTGTATCGTGTTACACCAGCTTCTCTAATGTGTGTGTGTGTGTGTGTGTGTGTGTGTGTGTGTGTGAGTACAGGTGGTGTTTGTGTTGACTGGTGACTGTGATGACAGATCACATATTGGGTACAAGGTATATGAAGAAATCGCCTCCACCAGCTCGGGACAGGTGTTCCATCTGGACAAGAAACAGGTCAATGAGGTGAGGACTTTCATTCATTCATTCATTCATTCACTCTTTAGTCTTTCTTTCTTTAGTACTGGCTTTCCTCTGTCTTATATCTTTCTTACACACACTGTCTTTCTGTCTTTCATACAATCTTTCTTTCTTTCTTTCTTTCTTTCTGTTATTTTCTTACACACTGTCTTTCTGTTTTTCAAAGCATATGTCTGTCTGTGTTCTTTCTTTCTTTCTCTTTCTTTCTTTCTTTCTTTCTTTATTCTTCGCCTTGAGTGTAAGAAAGGCACATTATAAATAAAATGTATTATTATTATTATTATTATTATTATTATTATTATTATTATTATTCTGTGTTATTTTCTTTCTTTCTGTCTTTCTTTCTATTCTTACTTCTTTCTGTTATTTTGTTTCACACACTGTCTTTCTGTCTTTCATACCATTTTCTTTCTTTCTTTCTCTTGGCCTTTTCTCTGTCTGACTTCACCTGTGTCTTTCGCCTACTGGTCCACAAGACACACAAGACCATGTGTGTGTGTGTGCATGTGCGTGTGTCTGTGGATGTGTAACAACGACGGTTGCTAAGCATAAATTTTATGTGCGGTCGTAGTGAAAATTCGTTTTTGAGAGCGGCCAAGAAATTTCTGACTGTTCAAACATAAGAGCAGGCATGAGCCCTGCTGGTGCAGTCTCCCCATCAGCTAAAATAGCCCCTGAAACTAGGTCATGCATGTTCATACATAGCTGTAGTAGCCAAATCATTAATAATGTTTAATTATAAATGCTTTGCTAGTGTTTGCAACGTGAGTCTGGTGAGGAGACTCAGCTCAGAGTTGTAGCATACACGTGTTTTTACTACCTGCAGCTCAAGCGCTTCAAGGTTCAGCATGTTGTTCTGAGATGCTTTTCAGCTCACCACAGTTGTAAAAAGTGCTTATTTATTTAAGTTACTGTAGACTTCCTGTCAGCTTGAACCAGTCTGGTTATTCTCTTCTAACCTTTCTCATCAACAAGACGTTTCCGTTCCACAGAACTGCCGCTCACTGGATGTTTTTCAGTCCGTCTCTACAGACTGTTTTGCATGAAAATCCCCGGAGCACCTGTCTGAAAAAAGAGTTTGACTGTTGAAAGCAAAATTAGACAAAATTACCGTTGCTGCTAACGACAACAAACTAGTATACAGCTGTTCTGTGTGCTTCATTTTCAATCAGTGGTATTCCAAACACTTCCAGATTTGTGTAGTGGAAGTTTTTAAATCTGTTTGTGTGTAATTCTGTGTGTAATGTGGCTCTGGTAAAACTCTAAGCGCTTGTCAAGACTCGAGGTTCAGACCAGATGTTCATCCCGTTGTTTTTTAGTCTAGATCTAAACAAAAGATCATGCAAGTTGGGGATCTTATCTTAACCTGCTGCAAGTGTGAGGTGCTTATCTATTCTTCCACCCAAGCATTTCCAACATTTCCTTACATGTGTGTTTGTATTATGTGTCTTTTCTCTGGGAAGGTGCTTAAATGGGTGGAGGAGGCAGTGCAGTCCTCTAAAGTCCACCTGCTCTCCACTGACCACTATAGTCCAGTCAGCAACACCTGGAGGATCCCCTTTGACCCCAGCCTGAAGGAGGTCACAGTCGCTCTGAGTGGTCTAGCCCCAAACATCGAGATACGCAACCCTCAGGGTAGGTACAGGGTAGGGACAACATCCTCATATGGTAGTACTGAGACATTTTTGTCCATTTTTGGGTTTTGGATAATCTGTGTCGTGTCAGTTAACATCACATGCATCTGCTTCTATTGCATAATATACCTCAGTGGATCAGATTGGGGAAAAAAAATGTCAAATCCAATCTTCTACTAAACTTTTCATCTCAGACACACGCAAACCAACAGTATTCCACAAATTCCAAATAAAGGCCAATATTTACCATCTGTCACTCAGATACCAAATTCATTTAGCTTTCCGTGTTTGGGTGAGGTGAATCATTTTCTGTGAGTGGAATCGACTTTGACTCTTTGACTCTGAAAAGCAGGACGGTGACTTGATGACTTGGGACACAACGTGCAGCACAAAAATATATGACCCTGCTTATTTAGAAAATTAAATGTCGTAGATGGATCAGAAAAAAATGTTTAACAACTTATAAGCTAAGTGATTCAAATAGCTTCATAACATAGGCCAGCTAATCGATATGAAATTTGTCTACAGACATTTTTATTATCAGATTTTTATTTATTTTCTTAGTTAGTTGTAGCTGCCTTAATGTCCATCTCAGTCAGCTGAATGGAGGGCAAACAGTGTCTCCCTGGCCATGGGTTGCAAATACATCAAGCCCATGTTGACATCAGAACTGTGCAACATTTCTTCACAGGGAAATTGATTGGGAGCAAAGATGGACTGACAGAGTTGCTTCACATCCCCAACTCAGCCAAGATAATCAACCTCAAAGATCCAGAGCCAGGCATGTGGTCCATAAAGGTGAGCAACCAGCCACGTCCTCACCTGGAACACAGAATCAAGCATCTTAGTGTAAAGCATCCGGAGCTTTACTTGCTCAGTTGTTATTCGTTCCTTCATGAAAGGTGAAAGTTGATAAAGTTGAAAAATCATGTCATGAATTAAATTGGGTTTGGTTATATAAATATATAACAGATGCATTACTGGAAAGATTGTTACTGATGTCTGTTTGGTCTCTCGAGAGCGAGTCCACATTTGAGATTAAGCATTTGAGTGATAGCGAAGAACTCACGGCCAGAGCGAGGGCATGTTAAGGACATTGTTTGACTTACAGTAACAGGGGGATTCTTGTCCTCGGCTCCTGTTATGAGAAATTGCAGAATTTTCTTCTAATGACCGATTTGGACACTGTATAGCTGCGCTTGGAGTGTGTTGTGGTGCACTGTCCTATTCCCATATATATGTTTATATATATATATATATATATATATATATATATATATATATATATATATATATAAATTCCTTTTCATTTCCACTCTCTACATAGTTGATTATTTACTGTTTGTTGAGAAGTGTAGTTAATTCTTTTGTGTATTGTGTTATGCAGCAGTCACACAGCCTCTAAACTTTGTCCTGGTGACCCTTCATGTCACTGCATGCAGTCTTTCATTCTCACTCCTATCCTCCCCTTAAATTTTCTCCCTCTCTCCTCCCATGACTTCATATGTTTATTTTTTTTCTCCTCCTTTGTTTTTCTCCCTCCTTGGATACTCAGTTTTGCGCTGCATTGGTTTGCCTTGTGGGGGAAAAAAAGGGTTCTGTTTCGACAAACAGCGCAAGTTGGTATGATCTAATTTTCAAAAGGCTATATAACATATTTTATAATGTATTTATTTTTAAAGGTTTGCCTTTTATAGAGCATCCTTTATGTGCTATATAGTCTTCCTGTACTATAAATAGCCCAGTTTGCCCATAGATTAACTGGAAAAAAAGATTAACTGGTGTAAAGAGTTTACAGTGCAAAGCTGGTTCTTCTTCATACTACATCCTTCTCCTGAGATCCGGGTCAGGTTTTTAGCTTCCCATTTTGCTCCGTAGGTTTGCAAGTTAAATTACATCAACATTTCTCCATATTCTAACGCCCTGTCCAGATGGATACTGATATTTTTTAAAACCGTTGATTTTCCTCAGCATTTTGGCCTTCCATCCACACGAAAAACGGCGTTTTTAGTCACTGAGATACTAAACCTAGGTTGTTAAATTGTAGTGTGTGCATGGGATGCAAGATATTTTATCATTCTTTTAATTGGCTACTTTTACTTAATAAAATGAAGCTAATGTTTTTATTAATTCGGTGCACTCTAATGTAAAGAAAATGGTCCCATGCTTTAAAGAATAAGATGACCAAGCATTCATCTCTCTTGGTCAGCTCACCAGCTCGCTTTAAATAGTTCAGAATTTTATCCATAGATAAAACATTGTCTTCAATGAAGATGATTTCGCCTCCAGCCTCCACTCTGGACCCTTTCTGTGACTTTACAGAGACAACACGTTTACATAATTAATAGTGCACTTTTTATGCATTTAATATTGACATCAGATGGCATTCTATGGGTGACATATTGTGGTTACAGCTGACCAATAGACAGTGGCACTGGACGTTTTAGTGCTCATTGTTGAGCCAGTACAAGAAAAACGGACTTAAGTTCAAGGTCACAATTGTGTGTAGCTGAGACATGCCTTTTTTTTTTTTTTTTTTTGGCGAACTCTGCTTGCAGGTGCAACTCTCGCAAACTGTCTGTGTAGGACGTAAATCTATAGTTTCTTTTGAGGTCTGGATATGAATGTGCTCAATTTTCGGTATAAAGTGCCTCTGAAAGCAAAAGAGATATTTGTACCTGTGTTTTAGTGATATGGTCATGAACATTATGCTATAACTAAAATCCTTATTTAGCTAGCTCGCTAACTTACTGCCAGGTTTGTTCAGATTCGGTGGGGGTGCGGCGTATCTTGAACGCTGTTGGCTGTTGTGTAACTCAGTCGAGCACTTAAACATTCAACAGAAGTCAGTCTGACTTTCTGATTCAGAAGAAAGGAAAGATTTGAATCAGATTACTGGATGTTTAAAGTGCCTTTCAGCCTAGATCCTGCTCAATAATAGGATTTAGAAGTAGCAAGAGTTAATCTCAAGGGGCGAAGACATTTGGGATTCATTTTTTCTGTTAATTGGGTGCCCATGATCTGTGGCAGTTGAACGACTTCTTTTGCGTTTACTTGCACTTCTTTTTTTAGGTATTTTTTCCTTTTCACTTCTCCATTCTGCTGTATTCTTCTCTACTTCACCTGCAGGAGTAACCTCGTAGGACCACTGACCTGGGCGATGACTATTTCTTGGCTTCATATGCTATTTTTTATGGCCCCGTGATAATAGTATAGGAAGGTTGTAATTTCAAAAGTATGCGAGCAGCCCTTAGGACCAGTTGCCATAGTTGTGCGTGGTGGGGCTGAAAACAAAGTTCTGAAGGCTGTCCACAGTAATGCAGTCACACAGAGAGACTGAGGTTTCAATGTCCCGGGTAACTTGCTCAGCTTGTTGAGAGAGAGACAAAACAATGCTGTGGAAATTTTATAATGTACAAATGATGTATTCAGAGTTGAGTTATCATGCGTAGTGAAGATAATACCAACATGATAATAGCAAAATTACCAAAATTGCACCATCAGCACGCATTCAGGCCTCGTCACTACAAGCGTAGTTAAGTGCTGCTTAGACTGCTATGGATTAAAATCCTAAACTCAGTATAGATTAAAGCTTAGCCTTTAAACTGGGGACACTTTTGTTTAGAGGAGAGTACAGAGAATTCATCAAAACATGGGCTTATAATTTCAACATAGTGAATAAAAAGTATGAAAGATTTTCCTATATTGCCTATATTTCAATTTAGTTAACTGATAGAGTCAGTGTTTTTCACAAGAGCTTTACACGTTCTGCCGCTGTCTATCTTCTGGCTCAAGTACTATTTCATCAGCTGCCTATAATTTTGACAAGAACTCTACATGTAGCAATACATTAGGAATATACTAGACTTCTATTATATGTTTACTTCAGTGCTTGCCATTTTCTCGATCATGTATCATTATATTCATCTTTCTTCTTATTTCTTTCTATTGAACTGTCTCTTGCTTTTATGTTATCATATTACATTTGACGGCAAAGAAAAAAACATGGTCTGCTTGTTCAGTTGGCTTTTTTTTGTTTTGTTTTTTTCAGGGTTAAAGGGCAAGTACTTGTCTTTTTATCCCAATTTGGTCATTTGCCATTTCCAACTCACATGTTTGCTCTCACCTATCAGACATTAGCTACCAACCAGAGAGGGTAAAGGCTGGCACATGTTTCCTCCGGAACACAGCACAGCCTATTTTTCCTCTCTTGTACTCGCAGCCACTGATGGATGTGGTATCATAGGAATTCAAACTTACCATCTCTCCACAACAGGGCCACTCAGGAGACCTGTAAGCTTTCTCAAGTCTCTAACTCAGAGTACGGCCCTCTGTGATTAATATTAGACACAAATCAGCCTAAGGGCATCCTCAGATGGCTAGCTAGAGAGAAAGATAAGGCCAAAGACACACTTTTTGCCCAGCCGTAAATTTTATAGCCTTTTTTTTTTTTTAAATAGTTTTTTTTGTGAATATTAATTTCTGTACTTTACTATGACTTTCTAATAGACCAACTGACATCTTGAGTCTTTATGAGATTGTGAGTCTGGTAAGACTAAACCATTAATATGTCCTTTGTATTCATTGGATATGTACACGAAACAGCACTGAAACATTTTTTTTAATATTCTAATATTCAGTCAGTAATAGTGTAGTTCATGTTGACTAACCTAACCCGACTGAAGTTTTTTATCTGTTTAAATATTCCATTAACATGAAATTTGATCAGTATGAAAGCCAATTTTGACTCCATTTTGACCTCAGACAATCAGCGAGGGTCGACACTCAGTCCGTATCACAGGCCTAAGCACCATCGACTTCCGGGCTGGATTTTCTAGGAAGCACACGCTGGATTTCAAAATGACCTCCAGCAGGCCTGTACAAGGTTAGAAGATGTCAATTTTTTCTCATTTTTACCTTCAACAGTAGTAGTAATTTATTTACATATCACTTCTTATTCTAATCTCAGTTAATTCCCAGTGTTTTATGTATAATATATAGGTTAAACAATGTATTTATAATAAGCACATTCATAAAAAAAATTATGAACTATCAATCTATGAGAAATTACTACAAGTCATGAAAAGTATATTTACAGTTAAAAAAAAACAAGAATAATGATTATTGTACATAGCGCTAGCATATCTAATGTTCTAAATCGTTTGATTCAGCCTGTGCAAATTTGAAAAACTTGATAATATGAAATGCTGAAACACTTGTTAAAATCATTATTTATCTGCTGCATTTGATGCAAGACAGACGATTCAGAAATGCACCAGGTGTTAGTCTTTGGTGTGATTAAGTGACTGACTTCAAATCCCATAATTTTCACCCAAAAATATGTTGGAAAAACAAAACTCATGGAGCCCAAAGCTGAGAAATGGGATACTAATCATCTTCTTAGTATACAGCATACTATTCTGTGTGAGCTCTTCTTAAATCTCTTTCTTACAGTAGTATATTTTCTGTGTTTGGCCTCATTAGATGATGAGCTCTCTTTCTCTCTCTGTATCTCTCTCCCTGTTACTCGCACATACACACACAGGCATCCCCACCTTCATCCTGCTAAACACAACAGGCCTGTCTCGTCCTGCACGTGCCGATCAGCTGGAGCTCCTGAGCATCACTGGTAGCGTGATAAAGACTTTGCCCATTCGCTACTATCCTGATCGCAAGCCCTATGGTATCTGGAACATCACAGACTTCATGCCGCCTAACGAAGCCTTCTTCCTCAGAGTCACCGGCTACGACCGCGACGGCTTCCTCTTTCAGAGAGTCTCAAGTGTCTCGTTCTCCAGCATCATACCAGGTCAGAGCAGCATATTACTGGGACTCAGCTTGTTGTAGTTGTCTGTGTTAAAGCACAGCAAAGATCTTTGGAGAACATGCAGGATGAAATAAACAACAACGAAATGAATCACGTTATAGAAATGTCTTTGTGTAATGTGATGTGAAGGTAATAAGATTTTTTTTTTTTTTTTATGATTTGGCCTCCAGGTGCCCCAAAAGTGAGTATGCCCTCCACCACTTCGGGTTACTACTTGCAGAAGGGTGAACTCACGTGCCAGGTCGACAGTCTGATCCCCTTCACCCTGCGCTTCAGCCGAGAGGGCGAGCGCCTGGGAGTGGACCAGATCTTCAGGTGCTTTTATACTTCACTGGTGCTACATGATATATTTAATGTTACTCTTTAATACCCAAGTTTTATTTGACCCCCACCTCGCCGCTTTTGTTTTACTGAAACAGCGAGTCTTCCAATGCGTCATGGGAGATAGCTAAGGTGTCTCTGAAAGATGAGGGCTTCTATGACTGCATCGCCATCAGCAGCGCTGGAACTGGGCAAGCCCGGACCTTTCTGGACGTTTCTGGTGAGAATCAATGACCAAATTGATGGGGAAAAAAAGTGATATTAGGTATCACAATATGCATATGATTGGCTATATGTGGTTCCATGAGATGTATGGCATTAAGGATGTTCTCAGACTTGTACATTTTTTCGAACCATGGCCATTTGCTTGGTCAAGTGTTTGGTATGTTTGGTCAAGTGTGAAAGCTGCACCCCAGGGGGCCAATCTCTGGTCCATTTAAAATGAAGTCTGTTGTATCTGAACTCATGTGAAAGTATACCATGTTTGAAAGCTGTTCAAGTAAATACTCTTAAAATAACTGAAGTATATAAGTAAGGACCTTCACTCGAAGCATCAACCCGTGTCAAGCAAAATAAAGAACTTTTGCACAAGTTCAAATGAGCATTTCAAATAAAAGAAAATGTTTGAAAACTCAATGTAATGATGAAGCTCTTCCCCACATGAGAATCAATCCTTGAGCATTGAAGCCAAGTGTGAACTTGCCCCAAATCTCCCCTCATCCAAACCCAAGCAAGAGGAGATCAGCATTCCCCAGATGAAATTGGGTGTGCAGTACTACTCTGATTTACTTCATGTTCACTCTGGCACGCACACATGTTGAGCCAGACTTTTAGTCCAGTGTGGGCAAGCATGTTCTCTTAGAGTTAGTATTAAAATATTAAAATATTAAAACTTTTGGTCTTTGTAGGATGCTATGAACTTAAAGATGGGTTTTCTCAAGAATAACAGAGTTGCTGTGTAAGCTCACAGAGGATATAGCGTATGCTTGGGTTCCTCAGAACAGAACGCTTTAAGAAACCTGACTCCACATCATCTTCATCAGTGCTTATTGACCCTGACAAACCTTTCACTTTTCATTGGTGCGCCAATGGACGCTGAATTAGTCCGTTTGAAACCCTAGTAGAAGGGCTTATGTGCTGTAATTTGACTTGGAACATGTTAGTATAATTAAACAACTTCAGTTTGAACAACCCTCTGTAGAGGTTATCAGGGACTGGGCTTAAGATTTTATCCCTTTCTAAGAATAGCAGAGTGCTTGTTCCTAGAGAGAGAGGGAGGAAGTGCTGCGCTGTGTCTCCTGGCCAAAGTGTAATAATTGCTCACAGTGCAAATTTGCTTTGCTAATACAGCTGTCATAAGGCCACTTCCATGATAAGTGACAAACTCATCCTCTCTCCCTCCATATTTATGTGTCTCTTTGGACTAATCCCTTCTCACGTATTAATCCACTAATCACTCACAATTTCCTTTTTCCTCATAGATCAGATTTGCTTTGCAAAACTGCCAGCACCTAAGAAAGATTCACACGTTTGTAGAAAAAACGTGTTGAACAGCTGAGAAAATGTACACTTTGTGTGGAGGCCTGGGAAACCCCTTCACATGCTGAAAAGTTTACTGACTCCTTGTGTATTTGTGTGTTCTTCTGGGTGTAGAGCCTCCACCGGACATCACCGTGCCCTTCAATGTAACAGCGTCACCAGGCTCCACTGCGTTGCTGACCTGTGTGGTGGCCAGCACCGTACGTTTTAACCTGACCTGGCAGCGTGGTGGTGTGGATGTTCGACTGGGCACGCATTCGCGGCTCACCTCCAACCTCTCACTGGAGATCCAGCGTGTAACGACGGACGATGCTGGCTGGTACAGCTGCGTCGCTGCCAATGAGGGTGGGGTATCAGCCTCTCACGTCTACCTCAGCGTGCAGTGTAAGTGTGTATACGATCACTGAGGCATCCAGTCCTCACTTTGTATAGGCTGCTATTGTTCTCATTTTTATTAAGTCCTAAATGTCCAGATAGACAAAGAACTTGCAAGGAAATTCTAACACACATCTTCAAACAGCCACAGATGCAGTAACTTGGCAAATGATTTGCGAACCAACCATTTGAACTTTTTTTTTTTTTTTTTTGCAAATGATGTGCTGAGTTACTGCTGCTCTGGCGTCTGAAGGCGTGTGCGTAGTGCTCGACTTTCCTCATGGACATTTAAGACACAGTAAGATTTATGCTGCTGGAATTGGGACTTCTGGCAGAAGAGAGCTCTCAACTCGTCTCGAGCACCAGATTCATTTTCAGCTCAGGTCTGCTCCAATATTTCACTCTAATAGCTGGGATGTGTGAAAATAACTTACAGCCCAACTGGATCACTATGAGATACGCTGCTCTTTCCATTCATGCAGCATCACACATTAAGTACAGAGAGAGCTAGTCTTCAATTTCATACACCCTACCTCAGCAAGATTTCATTTCCTGTTCTTGTCATAGTTATAAACATATTGTAAACTTATTATCTTATTCTAAACAGATGTACAGGGCTGTACTAGAGCTTTTTATTTGGTGCACAATTTTAGATTTTGTGACACTAAACTTTCACGATAATACCTCTAATATCTTTACTATACGGTAAAGGTAAATGTTGCTGCAGAACCGCTAACATTTATGCATTTTGCTTAGGAATTTTAATATCGGAGTACGCTGCTATGAGTTCTGACTCAAACGTACAGAAAAAGGAGCTTTTTTTTAAGGAGATGCACCAATCAACACATGAATCTGGAATGATTGACAGCTGCGGAAGTGTTTTGAGCACTCTGATATTAACTGACATAAATGACCCAACTCTGATATTAATTGGCATAAATGACCCATTTCTGGCAGCGTTACTTAGTCTCGGCCACGACTTTATTATCTCGCCACATAAGGATCTTGTTCCTTGTCATGGCAACACGTTATTTTTATTAAGTAGGGATGTCATCAACAGGGCTCCAGTCCAATGGTGCAGTTGTTTTAAGAATATTAAAATGCAATGTGACTGTGTATAGAAAATATGCCTTTTATGAAAAGAAGCCTCAAAACATCCCGAGACGTCATATAACCTCAGAGTTGTGTGCTTCTTTTCGTGAATCAAGTGTTTAAAGAAAGACGTTGTAATGTGAGTGATGTTCGAACCTTATAATTTCTCGCATCTGTTGCGTGATCAGTAAGTCGCTTTACCGTAAAGTTCCTTCCTCTTTCCCTTTTTTCCATCTACGTCTGTTCCCTTTTTCTTTTATTTTTGTCCAACTTCAAGTTCTCCAAGTGTAGCTTCTCTCGACTGTGTCAGTCTCAGCCTTTCAAACAGCTGTCACACACTCTGTGTGTGTGTAGTGTGTAGTGCGTAATAACCACCTGTTGGGACCCCTGTGTTGTCCTAGTCATTATGACCTCTTTGAAGTTGGACTGCTGACATGGTGGGGCCTGGACAGGTCAGAGACAACTGCCCAGACTTCTTTACAGTTCATCACTAGCTTGCACATAGACGCAGATTCTTCCCTCCAAACACACGTATGCATCACTCTGGTGTCTATTCTGATCTATCTGTAGCTCCCTGCTATAGATTACAGCATGGATCTTCTCATCTCCAGACCCATATAATGGCAGTCATCAGATTACTAACTATTAATTTCTTTTTAAAAAGTGAAATACCTTATGAAAGACACTCAGGTGTACCCTACTATCAGATCTGCTCATATCAGAAATTGTGTCCAAGGCTCAGGTCTAAGCAAGACATTAAAGGTGTTTAAATGTGTAAGCTAGCCGTAGGCTGGTTGAGGAGGTGAAGTTAGAGCGGGAGGAGGCTGGTTGAGCTGTTAAATGTCTGCCTGGGGGAAGCCGAGTCTATTAGAGTGTGCTTTAGTGACTAAGACTCAGGATAATTACAGCTTTATAGCCAGGCACAGAACAGCCTCTCAACAGCTAAGTATGACTGTCAAGCCACATCCGACCATACTAAACATGACTGCTCAACAGCCACATGGATAGGATCAAGTTTAAAGTCAGAATTAGCAGTGGGCAGTACACTGGTATAAATGAGACACCAAAGAGGTACTAAGACAAGTGGTTTGTATTTGCCTCGATGCTAAATTGCTGCATGTATAACCCATGTGTTTTATGCTTTGTGTCACCTAAAAAATGCTGGAAGTGGAACCCCGTCAGTCCGTGTACCTTTTGGTCGTACTATTTTCTTGTCAGAAACAGAAAATAGGAATATAAAACAGGAATGGTTATTTCATTGTACATTTGTTTCAGAATATATATATATTTAAAAATATAGTTTCATTGTATATTTGTTTCAGAATCCAGGCAGGAGAAACAAAAAACAAAGTCATTTTTTTGTTTTTATTAATCAGAGAAATCGAAGATGCAGAATTTAAAAGAGACTTGTGTTCCTTTCGCTTCTTTGTAAATCAACAAATAAAATCATAACTGCACTAAAAAAAAAACAGGTCAGTTTTTCTGAAACTTGTGGTTGTCCCTGATAGGGCCATAAATTATTAGGGCAGCCAACACACCCATGACGCTTGCTATTAGCTAGCTTTTAAGTGATTATAGACATGGCGAGAGGATGAACGCCCATTATAATGCAAGCGATAACAGGAGCTAATGCTCCACAGCATTCAATATAGCTATAAATAATTTTTTTTTTTAATTAAGTCATTCTTTAATAAATAAAAATTGTTGTAATATAAGGAGAATAAACCACTTCAGGACATGCTGTTGTAGGAAAATAATCCAGTTTATGGTTGTAACAGTAACCCTGCTTTGTGGCGAGATGCATCACACTGTCGTATCATTAGTTATTTTACTATAACAGCATGTCATCTTATTTTAATCCTTACTTTAATCACATTCAGCTACCACATGGACAGTGGAGTGGCTGGAGGTCTCTCAAATCTCAAACTAGAATTTTTAAGAACATGATCTATTTCTGCACTGCTGCTAGACAGGTTAATAACTCAGCACCTCTTAATGGTTCACAGGTTTGTTTTATGGCGCTTGTTATCAAATAAAAATTAAAAATTTGAATTATTTGTGTGATACTGTACATTTGTCAGAAGAGTCAGAATAGAAAAATAATAGCATGATGTATACCATTATCATCAATATAATCAAAAAATCTAATATTGGGATAAATATATTGGCTGTATAACCCACCCCAGTCCTTGTGCACTCTTTTTTTAATGCAGCACTAGTAGTGAGAAATCAAAACATCTCTGAATGTACTACAATCTCCAACTCCACAGCCAAAATATTAACAGTGTTGGAGAGTATACCCCCGATGTCAGCCAGGCTTTGGTTTAGTTGGGTCTGGTGCATCCTTCCAGATTTTCAGTCATTCCTGAATCTGTTATATTACAGTCTTTTAGAGAGGGTTGTGCCAGTTCTTTGCCGAGGCGCAAATCTATGCCTCTGCTTGGGCCTGGGAAGCAGAACAGAGAGAGTCTGTAAACCACTAACTGGCCATAGGAAAACCGAAGCACAAAGGCGGAGAGATGGGTCTCTAAAGGACTCCTTGACAGTTGGAAAAGAAATAACAATGAAAGCACACCCTTGTGGAATGAGTTACACATCGTGAAACCAAACCGGGAGGGTCTGGAATCGATACTCCTGCTTTTGTGATCCAGTGGAGACGAGAGGGAATATGAAGAGAACACTTGCAGTTAAAATGATGAATCTCTGGAAAGAGTGTTTCGTGTGTTATGTGTACATGTGTATAGGGTTTGGTGTATGTGGTATATAAATAACTCAAATTCAGTTAGTTACAGTTCCACTTAACTAATGCATGTTTCTTTCACCAGCCCGGCCGATAGTGACGGTGAACCCACAGAACCAGACCTTTAGTACAGGAGATGAAGTGCGGCTCAGGTGTTCGGCTAAAGGCTATCCTACTCCTACAGTGGTGTGGACCCACAACGACATGTTCATTACAGGCTCCAGCAGGTAAGTAATCTCACAAACATTATGCAACAGTAGGTATTATGGTGAAATGAGTGTTTCTCCAGGCTTTCTTTTTCTCTGCGTTTGGATATTAACATTGCATGTCGTTTTCTTTTCTCTCCAGGCACAAGATGATCCCAGATGGTACACTAGTCATCAGGAACACCTTGCAGAAGGACGCAGGGGTGTATGGCTGCCTGGCCAGCAATGTAGCGGGGACAGATTCAAAGACCGCCCTCCTCAGCTATATCGGTTAGTAACATTTGAGACACAGGGTTCATGTGAATCAGTAGAGAAACCCTGCAGAAAAGGGGCACTAGAGGTATGAAAAAAGTTCATCAGTTATTCTTGAGTGTAATGTACAATTTAAACCTGTTAGTGTCATAAGATATTTAACCTGATTACTAGGGGCATCCTTAAACCAAGCAGCATGCAACTGACTAGTATATTCCAACTATTTCAGTATTAATCAGGCATTAGCATTTATTTTTCTTCAGTAATTCCTTAATCATGTCAGGATTATGGTGGATCCCAGAATCTCTAGGGACCGAGGCAGGAATACACCTCGGACTGAGCACACACTCATTCACATCTAGCAGCAAGTAGCGAAATCAACTAGTGGAATGTTTTTGAGAGTGGGAGGAAACCGGAGAACTCGGCGGAAACCCCCCGTGGATATGGGGAGAACATGCGAAACCCCACACAGGCAGTAACCCAAGCTCAGGATTGAACCAGGACCCTGGAACTGCGAGGCGGCAGCGCTACCCGCTGTACTACCGTACCATCCATGCCTTAAGAGTGATCCAGAATGATGTGTGACAACATTGGCCTCTTAACTGGGAGGATTCAATAAATTGGACCCAGAGTATTTTTGGGATTAGGTGCTACAGAACTGTACGGATTCGAAAACAGCAAGTGGGCGTGGCCAAATTGGAGTCAGGGTAGAAGTCTGAGGTTCTGTTCACATAATAACCGTATGAAAACAGGATAAATACTCCTGTGCACTTGAATAGCTGCTAGATTTGTTTTCATTAAGAAAGAACACTTCTCATATTTAACTGTGCACTTTTCCTGTTTAACTTGGATCCTCTTCCGAATCCTAAGAGTCTCCCCAGGTGATGGTACCAAAGAGCAGGCTGCTGGTTGGCTTAGGCCAGACTGCTGTCATGGAGTGCACAGTAACAGGAATTCCACAGCCAGAGGTCCTGTGGTACAAAGGTGAGGGATGCTTCCTTAACCTGCATTCACACAGTAAAATCTGTTACGTTGTATTCAGTCTGTTCTATAACGTATACTTAACTTGCAGGTGACAAGCAGGTGAAAATGTCGATGTTTGTACGTATGGATCCAAATGAGGGCACTTTGAGCATTCAACAGATCGAAGCAGCCGATGCAGGAGATTACATCTGTGTGGCGGTGAACCTGGCAGGCACCGCACAGGCCAAGATTAGACTGGACGTGGGCTGTAAGTACTACTGAGCTTTTCAGCTTTTCAGTTATTTAATTCAGATTGTATGTGTGAGACAAGTTGTGATATGGAGTTAGCATCCTGCCATTAGCAGTGCAATAATCTGAATTTATAACACCATCTGAAATTGAAATCTGCAGTCTTTTTAATAAGTGTGTTTATAAACACACATGCCGCTTATAAATTCTTAATGGAAGCGGTAATGGAATATCATAGAATGTAAGCTTTGGTTTAGTGGATCTGATAAATTTACAGAATTATTTTGGGAAAAAAAAGATCCAAATTAGTGTCTGGCTACAAAGTAATGCCAATGACCAGCAGTTTTAGGACATTCATAGGTAAATGCAAAACATGTGTATGCTCACATCCATATCTGACTACAGGAGTCTGAATATTGGCTGAATTCCTCTTACACCTTTAATCTCCTTTCTCTCTGTAGCCACTCCTCAGTTCACGAGGCAGCCCTCCAACGTGGCTGCAGACATCGGCTCTAACGTCACCCTGTCATGCCACGCCCAGGGCCACCCCGAGCCACGCATCACCTGGAGACGAGAGGACAACGCCGCCCTTTTCTCCCGTCGCCATGGCCACAGCTCTGTCACCCAAAAGAGGGACGGAGAACTGCAGATAACTAGTGAATATCTTCCTAGCACTTATGACTAAGATCACACATTACTTAACCAAGCTCCCACGAAAACACATTTTCCCATCTCTAGCAGATGACAGATAGGAAGTCTCAGCAAAATAGTTTAAGGGAAATTTACAGTGACTTGCATAAATATTTACCCCCTTGAAGTTTTGAACATTTTGTAGTGTAACAACCTGGAACGTTTATGGCATGAATTTTGTATGCCATGAATCTACAAAAAATAGCCCATATTATTGAAGTGGGGGATCAATATAGTTTGTTCAATTATTTTCAAATGCAAAATGGAAACCTTTGCATTATGGGGATTGCATAAGTATTTCCCCCTTGCTGTGGACCCTCTTAAATTATTTTATGGATCAACCACCTGGCGTCAGAAGGCATATGGCAACATGTCATGTGATCTCAAAATAAATACACCTGTTACTGGAAGACTCCAGAGTTTGTTAGAGAATATAGTTGAACAAACAGCATCTTGAAGACCAAGGAGCTATCAAAACAAGTGTGGGACAAAGTTCTGGAAAAGTAACAATCAGGGTTTGGTGATTAAAAAAATATATACCAAAATATGAACGTCCTGCTGAGCACCATTAAATAAGTTTTTTAAAAAGTGGAAAGAATATGGCACAACCATGACTCTGCCTTGACTTGGGTCTACCTCAATTTAATTGAATCTGTGCCTCTTATATGCTTAAGATTTTTTTTAGTAGAAATCTGGCTTTAAATGTTTTGTGAGAGCAAGATAACTTCGCACACAGTACTGAGTTTTCAACCTAGGTTGCTTTGGGTTAAGCTTCTTACACTGACCCACTTATCCTATTATTTTGTCTCAAATCCTCTGGTTCAGCTTCCTGAATAACCTGGTTCTGATGACATTGTTGTTTTTTAGACCTTTGGGTTGAAGATGGGACCACTTACGTGTGTGAAGCTCAAAACCAGTTTGGCAAAATCCAAGCCAAAGTCAGAGTCACTGTCACAGGACTGGGTAAGAAATCTTACGGTCTCTCTTTTATTAATTGCTAAAATATTTACTACATATCTTATGCTAAATGCTGTTTAACAGTGAAAGGTAATCCTTCAAGCTTAATGCAAGTTGAATTCCTGTCTGGAAAATCACATTTAAATATGTAATATTTCAGACTTTCCATGCAGTTCTCCCTACACTCCCAGCTATCAACGCAGTCAACAGTGGCATTGACTGATATATATATATATTTTTTTTGTAAAAACCTTTGGACCTGTGGGACTTCCTTTGGAACCTAAATGTGCATTTAAGCACTTTTTTTGAGATAAGCACCAGAACAACAGTCTCAGATAACCTTCATTATTTCACAGTTCTGTTACTGAGGAGTGATTTGTAGGCCACCTGTGTTAAAGAGCACTCTGAATAATTGGTTATATTGATATTTTACTCATATTCAGTTACGATAAACAGTGAGTTGTGTGTTTAGATATTTGTGTGTGTCTGTGTGTGTGTGTATGTGGAGAGAATTCAAAGGAATGTTACTTCATGCAGAAGTGAATGACCAGATGTGACCACGCACAGAACTCAACCGAGAACATTCATGTTCTGTGTGTGTGTGTGTGTGTGTGTGTGAACAAACATATGGATCTCCTAAATTCAAGTACTGTATATGTGACTAAAAGAAGGTCTTTAAGGCGTTTAGGGGTTTCACCTCAGCTGTATACTCAAAGAATGAATGGAATGTAGAAACTATATATTTTTTTAATGATCAAAGAGCTGGAAAAACAGCAATGACTCCTAGTGCAGCCTTTTTTTAATCTTTCTGGGAGATGAGTTCCCATCCCACAGGCCTGCCGTACTTCAAAGCTGGTGTTCATCAGATGAGCTGGCTCATACAGGAAAAAAAAAAACCCCTGCATGCCTTCTATAAAGAACGTAACATTTTTTTAAAAATAAAAAATGCAATCACTTTCAAAGGCTCAGCTCAGGTCTGTGAGTGTGGATGCATATGAGTCATTTTGTTTGTGTGTGTGTGTGTGTGTGGTCCTTAAAAAACAACAATAGTGCCAAATGTAGGCTAAAGGTCATAAAATGAAGTGCTCCCATGAGCCTCAGTTGTCCCATAATTCTCTGCTTCACCCCACCAGCCCAATGATGCATACATTTTATACATCCTCTGAGTTAACCAAGGAAACGTAACAGGCTGAACACTGAGTATATCAGTGTTTCCACTAAATAAAATGCTCTGCTTGCGTATACAAACTGTAGCTTACGGCAGAAAACAAAACAAACAAAAAAAAATGAGATACCCATCTGTGGCCAAGAGAGCAAAACTGGGTGTGCTCTCAGGGTTGGGGGGATGAGTGGGGGGGATACTCACTCTCCGCTGTCAATCATAAAGACACTAGCCATTCGTAGGTGTCTGTAAACTCATGTATGCAGAAGAGGGCGGATAGCACTTTTATCTGAATGTGTTACACTGCACAGACGAAACATGAGCAGCAGTTTGAAATGATTCACGTGTCTCGCAGGAAGCACGTTTTAGCCCTCACCCTCTCTGGTCGGTACCTGTCGTACTTACACGCATTGGTGCATGTTTACATAATAGTCTGTACTTTTTTTGGAAGGATTTTAAAGGAAAGTGTGAAAAGTAATGAAAAGTTTCATGTGAGTATACTGTCAGCTGAGTATATGAGTGATGTACGTACGTGTGTCTGGACACCACCGAGCTTTTTATCTGTTTTTTTTTTTCTGGAAAGGAGCAGCATGCTCACACCATCTGTCAGAGCACTATGGGTCAGTGGAGTGATTTGTCTGATTTTTATGGAGCTGTCTTGCAAACATCTGTGTATTGTATAACTGTTTGAGTTGCTCTGTGTGTGTGTGTGTGTGTGTGTGTGTGTGTGTAGTCACCCCTGTGATAGCGCTGAGTCCTGCAGAGGTCAGTGTGATAGAGGAGCAGCAGGTCACTTTACCGTGTGTGCTACTTGCTGGAAACCCACTGCCTGTGAGACACTGGCTCCATGACCACACCCTGGTGAGATTCAACAGTATATCCACCTTTTATTAGAGATCCTTATGCTGCTTGTTGTATCGATCGATGGATATGTCTGCAACGTCTCTGTGCACATGTGTGACAGCTGACCTCAGGACCGTATGTGAGTATCCGGCGTGATGGCAGTCTGCATATAGAGAGAGTCAGTGTGCAGGATGAGGGACAGTATACATGCGTGGCTGAAAATGTGGCAGGAGTTAGCAATCACACCACCACCGTCCACGTATATGGTAAGATGGGACTCACTGGCTACTTTATTACGAACACCATACTGTTATAATTGGGTAAGCAGCCATTATAAGATGGATAAATGCATGTGGTCAGCAACAATACACAGATAGGCTGTGGCATTCAAACAATTCCTGATTGGTATTAAGAGGCACAATGAGTGCCAAGAAGACCCTACACCATTACACCACCAGCAGCAGCCTGAACTGTTGACACAAATCAGGTTGGGTCCACAGATTCATGCTACTGACACCTAAATTCTGTTCATGTTGTAACAGAAATTGAGATGATCAGAATAGGCAGTGTTTTTCCAATCTACAGCTATCCAGTTTTGGTGAGTCTTTGCCAACTATATCAAGTTTTTGGCTGACAGAAGTGGGACCTGAGGTGGTCCTCTGTTTTTGTAGCGCAGAGGTTTTGTGCATTCTGAGATGCTTTTCTGCTCACCACGGTTGTAACGAGTGGTTATATTAGTTACCGTAGCCTTGCTGTCAGCTCCAACCAGTCTGGCCATTCTCCTGTGACCTGTCAATTCAACAAGGCATTTCCATCAACCCTGCTACTCACTGGGTGTTTTTTTGTTCTTCACACCATTCTTGCAAAACTCTTCAGACCTGTATGGGACTCTTGACCTGTATCTGCTTGATTTTGTGCATTGTGCTGCTGCCACATGATTGTCTGATTGGATAATTGTTATAATTGGATAATTGGATAATTGATCAGAGTAAAAGAGGTTAAGCCATTTCTTCCTCTGTGTGTGTGTGTGTGTGTTTCTGCTCCAGTGATGCCCTCTATTCAACATGGCCCTCAAGTGTTCAGTACCATAGAGGGAACACCCATTTCTTTGCCGTGTCGTGCCCATGGAGTGCCCAAACCAGACATCACATGGGCTAAGGTATAACTTTCTCTATCTTTATTTTCTCTCTCTCTCTCTCTCTCTCTCTCTCTCTCACACACACACACACACACACACACACACACACACAAAGTGATTGTAGCTGTTGCCTCTGATGAGTCACAGGTCAGTGACTTACAAACTTTTCGCATCAAAGGCAAAGCATTATTTATTGGCCATCGTCCAACTAGCATGCATAAGAGTGGCACAGTGTTCCCACTGCATCCTCAAATTCCTGTTCTCGGCTGACAGGAGTGGAACCCAATGAGGTCTTCTTTTGTTGTAGCTTATCTGCCTCAAGGTTTGACAAGTTGTGCGTTCTGAGATGCTTTTCTACACAGCACGGTTGTAAAAAGGGATTATTTGTGTTACCGTAGCCTTCCTGTCAGCTCAAACCAGTCTGGCCATTCTGTCTGGTTTCTCGTTTTAGGCTGAATTGCCCCTAGTTGTAAATGAGCTTTTTATTCCTGACTTTTTCCCCCACGAAAACCAAACAAGTTACATTGTGTTAAAATGATATAACTTTATATAACCTTGATTTCTTAAAATTCTAATCATGTTCCAGTTGACATTCTTAATACATGTTACATAATACATATTAATACAGAAGCTATTAAGCGTTATCATAAACTAATTAATGACCAGTCAAGTCAAGTTTAGGCTTTTAACTGTAATAACTAAAGAAATATTATAACAACAACAGTAGTTGATAGTGATCTCTACCACAGTAATATCATTAAAAATGAATAATTAGTGCCTCCCTCTAAAACACAAACAGACAAAATAGAGTTTAATGTTGATTCAAACAGTACAGAAACTCAATACTCTAGTCTCTGAGTACCTCCTTTGAGTTATGCACTAGGGGATGTTCTAAATTTTTAGTGGAAATTTATTTCTACCGCATATTTTAAAGTCTTCCAGTTTGCGCATTGAGGATCTGTGACTTGGCGCTGTGAAGACAGGTTGAGTCCAGAGAGCGGCATAGGAAAGTTCTGTTAAAGCCACATCTGGACATGTGTGCCTCATAATTTATTTGTTACCTCAGTGGACTTTCAGGAACTCCACAGGTGAATCCAGGAATGCAAAAGATATGCAGCAGTGTGTGTGTGTGTGTGTGTGTGAGTGTGTGTGTCAGACCTCAATATGTGGTTAAATCGAGTAGGAATGCTAAGGATGAATTTGCTCAAAGTCCACAGGATAAACATAAAAAAACTGATTGAGGAAAAGTGCTACGGAGACACAGTTTAGAGCTGCTTGCTCTGAGAGAAAGCATAAGTTATGTGATACAGATACAAACAGGAGACATGCTACCCCCTTTTTTTTTTTTTTTTTTTTTAAAGAAAGCTTGGCAGAAAGCTTTTTTCCCTGTCAGCATGATGAGCACTGTTTTGAAGTTCGCAAGGCGAGATTGCCAGGTCTCTGCAAAATCCCCACCCCAAGTACATTTCAAAAAACACATAAAAAGACCAGAAGCTTGCCCAAGAAGCTCGGGCTTTGGATAAGGGAGTCACAGTTTTCATCTTTTTCTCAGTTTTTGCATAGGAAACGAGTTCTCAGTGGTCTGCACACAATTCTGATTTGTAGTATCTGCAATATGTGGGTATTATCCACTCCGTAATTCCCCTTTCCCTCTCCCAATCTTTGCAAAGATTTTTTTTAAACAGAAATTCTTTGGACATTGTAGACACACCATCTGCACTTAGACTTTCCCTTTGTTTGCTGTGGTCTGTGTGTACAGAAATTGGAACTGCTTTTTGTTCCAATACAAGTCCAATGTACAATGCAAGAATGATGTCTTAGCGAGTGGAAATATCATAACGTATCAATAATACATTTTGCTTATTCCTTCCATTTGCCAATGGAACAAAACTATTTCAAGCTTAAAATTTGTAGAAATGTCTACAGATAGGTTTAATAATCTTATATATGATTTATTGTAATCTTATAACAGGAAATACTAGATATATTTTGACGTTTTCACCTGCTGCCATTTTTTGCAGTGTAGTGTCGTGGCAACCCTGCTCACGAGACAAAGACCACGTTCATTAACTTGATACAGATCGGAGGCTAGGAGAATCATTGTCTGGAGCAGGAGATTTATCTTGAAGTTTACCACTTTAATTGAACCCACTTGATCCAGATAATCAAGGGCTTTCTGGAGAATGTGAATGTAAACGCCACGTATGTTTGATGAATGTCGGAGGCAGTAGATTGATCATGCACAAGATCTCTTCTCTGCTTTTAGGATAAACATATAAAACGATGGTTCTGCTTTTCAGTTGACCGCCTGCGCAGTTTGCTTTACATGAATGTCTCTTTTAATCTTTAGATTAATCTAGGGTGTCTTTTTCTTTCTAAGAAATGTTATCGTAGTGTCAGCCAGGAGCCGGTACTTCTTTATCGCTCTGATTGGACAGCAATGTAAAAACAGTCTCTGTAGGATTTGGACAACAAACGTGCACCTAATTATTCTCGTGGTTACTGTTCAAATCCTTGGACACTACTGTTGTGTTGTCACAGCATGGAGAGCTGCTGGATCTGAGCAGCGGAGCGTTCTCTCTGGAGGAGGACGGCAGTCTGCACATTGCGTCCCCTGGGGGGAATGAATCCGGAGAGTTTGTGTGCACAGCCACCAATGCAGCTGGATACAGCTCCAGAAAGGTCCAACTCACTGTCTACGGTTAGAGCCTCGACTCATGTGTCTCCGTGTCCTCTCTCTCTTTCTCGTCTTTCTTCCATCTGTGTGCCACGTGTGCCATGTTCTTCCAAAAAGGAAATATATATAATTAATGACAGTGATATGACAACAAACATATCACCATTCTCAAAGGCATTTCTATGATACATGATACGTATCTGGATAAATTTAAAAAAAAATTTTTTTTGATGATTTATATAATATGTCTATAAAGATAAATCTTATTTAGTATATTTAAACATCATTTTATTTATAAAAAAGGTAACATTTTATAATTTTAAAGATGTGTCAGTTCAGCTGTCAGTTTGTAAGTAAATTTATTTTTTTTTAAAACTAAAGATATCAACAATATCTCAGAAAACCGTATTGTGATATAATTTCTCACGATATCAATATTTTATCATATCATATCACCCAGCCATATTAAGGAAAGTAAAAGTAAATTCATTTGCTCATGAATTTTTTAACATGGAATGACATTATCTATATGAAAATGGACAAAAGTATGTCACATAGCTAAAAACAGTAACGCAGACTTTCCAACCTTTATGCATTTTGCGTAGGAACTCCATATTTTAAAATCAGAGCACGCTGCTACATGTTACCACTCAAAAAAATGATGATTTTCTGGAATGATTGACAATTGTAGAGGTGTTTCGAATTCTCTGGTATTAACTGACGACCTGGAAGCCCTGATGAAGGGAATTTGATCTTGAGACAGAAAGTCATGGATAACCAATTAATAGTTCTTAAACAGTCAGGTGACATAAAAAGGAGTAAAGTGTAAACAGGATTCAGTTGCAGTTTGTTCATAAGAATCTCTAGCCAATCAATGTGACATTAAGTTTTTTGTTTTTTTTCCATTCATATTTTCAGTGTGAGATTAAGCTAATTAACCACATTTTTTAATAATCTTATTTACCCATATTTACCAAAGGTGCCAATATTTCTGGACCTTACTGTAGCTCCAGTGCAAAACAGTAAAAAAAAAAAAAACACTGAACATTTTTTAGCAGGTCTTTTGCTTTTACAGTAGATAATACCATGCATTCTTTTTTTGGGGGGCAGACTGGATGGGTCTGAAGTATTTTGTCTTTGGTTTTGTCATCATTTTGTGTGTGTGTGTGTGTGTGTGTGTGTGTGCACTCAGTGAGACCCAGGCTGAGTGGTGGTGGAGCTGGAGATCAGTCAGGATCAAGAGATCCGTTAGACATGTCGGTGATGGTGGGTGAGGATGTCACTCTCCCCTGTGATGTGCAGAGTGTCCCACCCCCCATCATCACCTGGGCCAAAGACAAGCAGCTCATCTCCCCTTATTCCCCCAGGTAAACATGTACACACATGCACATCTGTACGCCACACACAGACACTGTCTGCGATTCCAGGTTATCCTAAACTGTTTTTAGGGATTCATTTGGGGGATGGGGGGTGTTGAAGTTGAAATTTGAGAGCTCAGTCTGCTCAAAGTTACTGAAAATGTTAGTACTATGTACATGTAGAAACTGTTAAGGAACAACAGCGTGTGATGTAGGAAATTACTCAAAGACAGAGTCGTGTGATGTGATTTGTTAGTTACCACCCTGACGTTAATTGTTTTCCAATAACAGCACATCCCAAAGTGTTTTATTCCTATTACGTATATATCGCAGCATTTGCTAACAGTTACGTTAAATCAGAACACGTCATGCTTCTTGTCCGTAACGAAGATAAAGTTAGTTCCTGATATCACTTACGGTAGAGCAGCTATATTCAATCTCTTCCCCCAAACCTCTCCTCCCCAAGGACTCTCTTTATTTCCTCTCTTAATGTTAATGAGAAGCCAGAAAGCGTAGATTCCTCTGGCCTGAAGACTTTCCTGTGGTGGAAAACCTACAGCTGAATATAAAGCGCTGACGCTGGAGACTCCTTCCGAAAATGTTAAATAAACATTTTCTCACAGAAAAGTTCGACAGATCAGAAATTACACACAGTGTCCGCCGTACAAGTTCCCGTGTAAGTTGTTACTGTGGCTTATGATAATGGATTAGAACAAGCGCATTAATATGAATCTTGCAGAAGGAACTACTTTCTGTGAATCAACACCATGTGACCAAACAAAATCAGGCATTCAGCAGCATTGTGGTGTGATGTGTTTTAAAATTGACAAAGTATTTGTGCTTCATGGCATTTTCTTTCCCTTTTTGTGGAACCGACACATGCAAAAATTGTACACTGATTTTGTAGGGCATGAATGTGGCATTTCTAACATTCCTTACGACCTGACTTATAGCCTTATGGATTAAAATGACATGGCAATCAATTTCCCATTTAGAGCACATACAGTCAGGTCCGGAAGTATTTGGACAATGACAGAGTTTTTGTGATTTTGCCTTTATACACCACCACAATGGA